>CM060965.1:145664373-145691873 GCA_030765045.1 Tenodera sinensis | reverse complement strand
GCCCTTCAAATAGGTCTTCGGATATTTATGTTGATTTTTTTTTTTTTTTTTTTGAGTTAATGTCCTCCAACATTGTGTCATATCGGACGAATATTTATGTTGAGAAAGAACGTGCTGGTGTTCTTGCAGTTATCGGTAAAGTGCAGGACACCTTCAGTGGCTTGTGTATGGAGAGAAAATGATTCCATTATATTCAAAGACCATATAAGCCCCTCTAGTGTCACTACCGAAGCAATCTAGGAGTTTCCTGAAACTGCAGAGCGATTTGTGTTATCGTAATGCCGTAGATGTTCATACGATTTGGAATGAGATTATGGGAAGCATATTTTATCGTTTTAAAAACCCTAGCGCAACAGCCCATGAAGGGCCAAGGCTTGCCACCCAGCCGCTGCGTCCCCCACCTCTGCCCACTGCAGGCGTCATTGGTGAGGTGCAGTACTGTAGGGTGGCACCTGGTCAGCATCCCAGCCATCCCGGCCAGTTATGCGGCCTTCGCGACTTGGGCCGCTACTTCTCCATTAAGTAGATCCTCAATTGGTCCCCCCGGGACCTAACGAGGCTGAGTGCACCCCGTAGCAGACCTCCCAGTAACCGCTCTAAATCTCTCTGCTCCGAATTACGATAGCACAACAGTATTGTAATATATTTAGATATTTCGTTACATGTACACTTACTATTTTAATGAAAAAAACGTAGAAAACGGTCAGATTCTTTGATCATACTTGTCAATTAATGTGAATACTGTTTTCTTTAGTTACATCCTTAATAGTTTCCAAATTTTCGGGGAGGATACAACCCTCCTATCCCCCCCCCCCCTGGATCCGCCCCTGATTTCTTAGGGTCAATTTCATTACATGATGGTAATGCTCATTTACAATGTTAACAATAATCTCAGCGCGCAATTAATCTGGGATATTTTTGTATTTCACCAAATTATGTGACTAGGAAACACAATTCTGATGTATCTACTTTATTTGCTTTCAAGTAAACGTTTCATCTTACTTTCTTCAAAACTGTTAACGGCGTACCGAAGCAGAACTGGCATTAGAAACAAACAAGAATATTCAGAACTGCCTCTGCGGTCGAGTGCTTAGAGTTCTGACTTCTCAGCCCGGGGGTCCCGGGCTTGATTCCTGGTTGAGTTGGGAATTTTTATTTAAGCAGAATAATTTTCTGTTTCTCGCAGAGTCTGAAAGTATGAATGCTGGAGCAAATGTCAGCGTGATAATGTTAAAAATCTAATGTGTTGCACTCACATGACCTGCTCTATTCTCGTATTAACCATTCTTACAAACTTTTATTCATATATCTTCATGTTAGTTGACAAACATTTGCAGAAATTATCTTATTGTTTATTTCCTTATAGGTGCAATGAGAATATGAGAATACAGTGAGCTATGAGCGCTAGCCAAATGTTTTAAAGCTTTGTGATTTCATTCTCTTGGCACACTTAACATATACAAATGGGTAATGATGTTCCATTTGACAGAAGTATTAACTTCTCCAAAACTCACAAGTAACAAGGTATATTTCCGAAATGGTTCACTCTAAAAAATAATTTATTCAGACATAAATTAAAACACAATTATTGTGTATTTAAGCAAGATCTATGTTTCTGTATAGTAAGATTTGGTCTATCTCTTACGGTTTTGGAGTTATTCAGAAGTCATCCAGAAGAGCATTCGCAGTAGAATATTCACTCCCAATTTCTTGTAAAAGTTCAGCAGTACGTGAATATTTTGATTTTCGTGCTGGAGATGTTTTATTCTGTGTGGAATACCGAGAGACTATGTACTGCATGGAGGGAGCCCAGTTGTTTTGTGCTGTGACTGTCCCCGTGTCCCCGTGCAATGTCGTCAAGCTCTGCCATTAAACGTAGTAGAGAAAGCAAAAATGTTTGTCGGGCCCGGCCTAGAAAATTAAGGGGTACAAAATAATTTCTCATAATTTTTGGTCACCGATGTCGATAATCCGAGAGTAGCATAATTATCGCAGCATTTCTTTACTAGGAATGTTATATGATTATTCTGCCGAGACGTTTCAAATAATAATAATAATAATAATAATAATAATAATAATAATAATAATAATAATAATAATAATAATAATAATAATAATAATAATAATAATAATAATAATAATAACAACAACAACAACAACAACAACAATAATAATAATAATAATAATAATAATAATAATAATAATAATAATAATAATAATAATAATAATAATAATAATAAGAAGAAGAAGAAGAAGAAGAAGAAGAAGAAGAAGAAGAAGAAGAAGAAGAAGAAGAAGAAGAAGAAGAAGAAGAAAGCCAATGTCAGTAACTGCAAAGTGATTTTGTTTAAAACAAAATTAAACAATCGGCCCCGGGGCGGGTGGTAATCTATAACCTGTTCTCGGGCTCGGGCTTAGTTGTGACTGGGCTGAACCTAAGAATGTTGGCCGGTACAGATCTCTGACCTTTGGCCTTATAAATACAAAGTTGAACTGACTATAAACCACTGCGCAATTTCCCACCATTCACTACGTCTAAAGAACACCTCTGAATATATTTATTAGCTATATTACCGCATTTTATCGCGTAATCCCCCCATTTTTTCTCGAAAAATTTGCTTGAAAACACTGGGGAGGGAATTATGCGAGTGGTGCTTCTAAGAATTCAGAAAGGAAGGGAAACCATGTAGTGTTATGTAAAAGTTATAAAGGTATACAGTAATTTGTGAATGAACTGGATACATACCACGGTTTCATTGTGCCTACAATGTATTGTTTCATTGTTTCTTTTCTCTGAGTATTCTACGGTGTCACTTTCATCACTATCATCACTATTTTCATTTATATCTGGCTGAGATAACACATCTTCATGTTCACTATTCCACGACATGTCAGGACCATTAATGGCACAAGAAATACCAGTTTTTTAAAACTCTTCTTAACAATATGACGACTTGTAACACACTGACTTAAAAATACGTCTGTAACTTCACATTTCAATTTTAGAATACGTTGTGACGACAATACGAGTATTTTTATGGCAAGCACTGCGTCCATTATTGTCGGTGACAGGCACCGCTGCGTCAACTGTTGTCCATTATCAAGTCATTTGAAGGCCGCTCCAATAAGAACGAACGAGGACAGGGAACTATGCGATGTTTAATAGGTAAATCACAGAGGAGGGAAGTATGCGAGGGGGGCCTTATGCGATAAAATACGGTATATTATGAGATTCACTTTGTACTTTATAAAAAAGGTTACTCAATAAACTGCAATGATGGTTCTAAGTTTTCCTTTGTCTGACCCATAAACGTTTTTATTATACTCCATTATACATTTTTTCTTAGATATGACTTGACTCACTTAATATTGTCACACCCTGCCTTGGAAGGGTGTGTGACAGGACGTAACATGGTGGCGTAGCTGGGGTAGTTAGGGGTTGGTTGAGCAACTCATTGTTTCAACACAGGTTACAAAAATATAATTTTAATATGATTGAACAGGATAAGAGATAAGAGGAACAGGCAAGTCGTTCTGTGAACAGTAGAGGTATTTAAGGTTACCTTGAGCAGATGTAAGAGACGTCCAGGTTAGTGGCGATGTCTCGAAGAACCCATGACACCTCCGTTCTGCCCTGCTGACCGTTCAAACATCACAGCGACGTGACGTGGATTCGTGTAGCACATCATAAGTCCCCCGGCGTGATCAGAATTCGGGGTT
Organism: Tenodera sinensis; assembly: GCA_030765045.1. Taxonomy (NCBI): domain Eukaryota; kingdom Metazoa; phylum Arthropoda; class Insecta; order Mantodea; family Mantidae; genus Tenodera; species Tenodera sinensis. The sequence goes on along the minus strand of CM060965.1, from coordinate 145,688,153 downwards.
TAAATACTTCAACCTCGCTTACCAGGAAGCTTAGCCAACACTTCGACAGCAATGTGTCAGCACAGCTAACTGCGGGTTAAAGCCCTAGGTATTTGTATCACCCAACCATGCAAGTAATCTTGCAAGAAATTACTTTCAGAATAACCTGGCCCATACGTTACTGTATGAAACTTCATGATTTTCTTACTGTATCTAATACATTTTATTTGCAGTGAAGGAGGTAGGAAGAAATAAATAAGAAAAGGAAGACAAGAACTGCTCTTCGGTTGCCAAACATTTATTATCACATTCCAAAAAGACATTTACATAAACTGGGAAAAACAGAATGCAATTCACGTATATCTCGTTAGACGTTGTTGGCACTGATACTGGTTTCTGGTTTGGCATTCTTTTGACCGAAAATTTGAGGACATCGTAAAACATCGCACAACCATAGATGTAACCCATACAGATATGTTTATCCTGTCCTCACCTAGCTACTGAAAGCAGATTCTTCTTCATGCCTTTGATATGATGCTCCGTTGTTTATGCTAGCTAACCTTATCACTCGCCTCCATAACACCCCGAGCAACACCAAGTTTACCACTACAGTCACACAGAGTATTGCAATCAAAATGGCAATTACTGGCGTCGAAAAAGATGACTGAACTTGTGTCTCATCGGATTCTGTCTGCAACTTGCTCACCAGAGACGTAGTGTACGACAGAGACCCTCTATGTAATGCTATGACGTCCTCGTAATCTAGCATATTGTTAATGTCAATGCTTGGCACCAGAAGACCATGGCTGCTCCCACTAGCGTTCAAAATGTAGTCGCCCATATCATTCACAGGTTGCAGCACATAGCCATCCCCCGATTTGATGTATGTATTTGGTTCATCTTCCAAAAACCTGCAACAGAATTTGCATATTTCATTATAAACAAGTAAACAATAATGACAAAAAAACTGCCCGAATCATTAAAGCAGGGAACAGTTGCGTATGATCAAGAAGTCAGATTATACGAAAAGCAAGGTAACATTTTCATATACTAAGCTATTACGGTCGGCGTCGACACAATAAAATGTGTCTTCGGGTTTGTAGGTTGTGGTTTAGAACCACTTAAAATTGCCTATGACTCCGAGCATTTTCAAACGACTACCCACTGATTCTCGCAGAACATGAGCAGCGTCCGTGATTCAGGAGCTTCACTGGCAACAGCTGCGATCGACAAAAATACATTCGCTTGCGAACAAATCACAATTTAGCGCAGTAGAGCAACCCTACTACAGCCAGCAGTGGAATTTAAATTCCCCTCTGTAGGTCCTCTGTTCTCATGTGCTTAGCGTACACTATAATCTTCGCAAAACTTAAAGGCATATGGAGGCGGGGCGTACTGCGGACTCCAGCGAATCCTACGCTTGCCCCTCCTACCAGCGCTGCCGAATGTGGTGCATGCATCTCGCACAACCTTATGTACAGACCCTCAGCCGGACACGCACTACGCTTGGCAACAGCGCTCTGCTTGAGCATTGACCAGGGTTCACATGCCTTTAACTTTTGCGAGCGGTATAGCTGCCCTTTCTTTTCTACTGTCTTAGTCTACTTTTTCTCACCGAGGCTTAAGAAACCAGACTCATTATAGGCTAATTTTAGGTGCTGATGCTCAATGACTCACAGATTTAAGAACCAGCAATAAATCTGGTTTGACGAACAGCGCAAGGACAACGATGGCTACAAAAACGAATGTCATCACTGACTGAGACAAACCTGATTACAGGAAATAAGGCTAACCTCAAAATCAAACATCCACCTACTCGACCCCTTTCAAGTCAAATCCAACTGCAGTCTGATGTTTAAACGAAGACACATGGCAGATCTCAAGTAAGGGGCGCGGACAAAGGATAATAGGGGAAGGCCGTTGCTATGTAAACGTAAACAAAGGTTGCCACATTGGTTACAATGATGAATCACGTGCTTTCCAGGTTCGCGATTATCGCCAGTTGTTTGCGAAAACCGATCTTGCTTGTGCATTCAGTTGCGTTGTATGTTGTTAGCCTACTTCCTTAAAACTCGTGTTAAAATACTAGTTATGGAAAAAAGACTTGATCGATATGCATGTAGACCTAAGATTCATTGCCCAAGAGAAAGATCAACTTCCGGTCAGGGTGTTACATTGCGCGGTAATTATAGAAATCAAAACAGGAGTTTGAAGGAAATAGTGTGGTTGGATGTAACTTGGGGCAAAATCTTGCTGTTGTAGCTATCAGCCAGGCCACAAAATCCGCCCACTTATGACGGACTTCGATTACATACATTCCGCTAAATATAATACTCGCAACACATTGCGCAAAAATCCGTTCAATTTATCGCAAGAATGTTTTGTTTCAATGATTGCTGCAATATGGTAGCATACCTAAACTCTAAGGGGGTACAGCTTTATTTAGTTCCACACTCAGAGAAAAGGAACTTTGTAATTAAAGGACTATAAAACTAGAAGACGAGAAGGTTAAAGAAAACTAACAAATAGCGGTTTTAGTGACACTATATTGTTCAAATACGCAAATGCAACCGAATAAGAGCACCCTGTCGATGGCCTTAATGAAAATGCAGGGCACCCAAGAGAGTAGGCAAATATTTTAACCTTCCTTATTGGCTCATTTCAGAGTATAGGGCTACTGCAGAGTGGAAGGGACGTTCATGTTACCAATAGCGTGGTCCATGAGGTCAGAATACGTATAGGCAGCGATGTCCAACCTCGTCTCTTTGGAAACGCTTACTTAACTAGCTGCTATTCTTCACCTCTTTCAGTTGGAAGGTTGATCAGCTCTTGCCTGTGACGTGTAGAAACACAACCAGACAGTCAGTATCCAGCGACGGACACAAACAGGCGATTCATAATTTGAATTTTCTGGGAATGTCCTCAGAAGACTTCTTCATTCTGGATGACTTTTGCATAAATGGTAAATGTAAGAGACAGACAACGTCTTATGTGTAAATACAAAACGTGGATCTCGTTAAAACACAATTTATGTCAAATATATATTTTTTGGGGGTGTGAACCATTTCCGGATTACTCTTAATTATTTGTGTGAATTTGCCAATACTTATACTTTTCTCAAACAGAAAAATGTTATTCGTTTTTTACCTTCTCTACTGTAAGTAGGAGGTATTGTATTCCACCCAAAAATTCAATGTCGAGATTTTGCCAAAATATATATGTTTTGAGACACCCTGAATAAAAAAAAGCATTTTTAGAATGATTATTAAGTAGGGCAAAATACCTTTCTTTGCTGGCTGCTACAGTCATGTTTTGAGATATTTGGATTAAATGGAACCGGTTTTTATTTTGGCTACTTAGCCTTTTTCTGATCTATATGCTGGCTTGCATTACACGTGTCAATCTTTGCCGTTTTTACGATCAACATTTTAAATTTGTTTTCAAAATTTCTACTACATTCAGGAACCTCTAAACGATGGGCAACTTTCTGTCTTGGTAACTGGACATTTTTTACGTTGAAATGGGACCATCGTTTGTATATTAATGTTTGCCAACTGCTACGGGTTCAGTGTTTATCTTTGAAAGTGGGTTCCCCATGCCAGGAATAATTACCTTATTTTTTATAAGTTCTGTTATACTAATTCCCTCAAATCGAAATATTTGGTTAACTTTTGTTTAATGCTATCAAATTAAAACTTCGTTTCTGCAGAGGTTCGTGAGTCGTTTCATTTGTGCATACTTATCCTTGCTTTTTACGTCCTTTAACCCGGTAGGTCACACGGACTATGAATGAAGTGGGTGGAACAAGGCTCTCAGATGATACCGGGATCTACAGAGTTCAGTATTATTCGAAATTCATATTTTCAGGATAAGGGAAAATCCTATAAAACCTTATCCGGGTAATTCGCGTTAACCGAGATTAGAACTCGGTACTTGTTGAATGTGAGGTAGGCATACTACACTCACACTATGGAGGGAAGCTTAAGAGTATTGTGGGAAAAACATTTTCATCAATGATAATGGCCAGTTACTGCGTGTGAAAGCAAATACATCACTTGACTCAGTGACTTAATGACAACTTGCGGAGGGGGACTTAGCACCTCAACCGAAAGGCGATCTTTTGTGCCTATGCCGCTGATGGGCACTCCCCCGGGAGGATGGATAAGGCAAACACAGCCTAAGGGTGGCCGGAACGTTGCCACGACAGAGCAGGTGGCAGGGTCCCTACATTTTCCGAGTTAGGAGCATCCCGGTGGAGGCTCTCTTAGCTCCCCCCCCCCCACCAGGGTTTGCACCACCCCATGGGGGGCCGAAAACCAGTGGCTCGCCTTCCAATTCGGGAGACGAGATTTCTAGAGCACATTTCTTCCCCCTGCCGTGCAGCTGCCGCGACGCTTGCCGAGGCTTCAAACCCTTAATGAAACCTAACGGAATTAATGATTTATGTAACGAAATGGAGGGACAGGAAATTCGGAGAATATGGAAATTCCTCCCAGCATTCGCCTGACGACCCCGGGAAACCCCCGAAAAAAACCCATGGGTCAGAAAGGTTGGCCACGGGGATCGAACCCGCGACCTCCCGAATGTGGGCCACAGACGTTACCGCCTGAGCGATCCTGCTCGGTTAACATCACTTAACTCATTTGCCTAAATTCAGACAACCATTCAAGAGTAAGCTTAGTTCTTATGCTACAATGCGGTACAGATGTTTTCAACGGTTGGAACATTGTAGGTTCGTAAAAAGAAAAAAAGTATTTCATCAATAGACACTTGTTTAAGTACAAATCTGTTCCTCTTCAAATCATGGTGACAATAAATTAATGCTATTTCCAACAGCCATGGCCACATTTAGCAGAGTTTTTATTGAAGTTCTTGAACCGTTAGTTGATCTAACTCAAAATCAAAGGAAGTACTTATACTTCTCTTAATGTACCGTGCCTTTTAACGTTTATTTACTTTGTTAATTGTTATAAATGCCTAAACAGCCGGGCTGTACTCATTAGGATAAGTCATACGTACCCTGTGCCATTGATGAAAGTTCTCGGGCTGTTTCGACGTTCCTCAGACACTCGTATGATCTCTGTGTTTTTGGAGACACTGTAGACCCAGCCATTTTCGTCCCTGATCCATCGTGAAGGGAATCCTTGAGGTACCACTCTTCTCTCGCACATCTCTTTGACCTGCTCTTCTCGACCTTGCACCAGACTGAGGGCACAGCTGGAACCCTCCTGAACGGCAAAGTCTGGAGGGCAAAGATATGTATCCCCTCGTCGTTTACATTCTCTAAGTTCTTCCAAACGCATTAGAGCGGATCTGTCCTTCAGCTTCGACACCAGTATCAGATCGGAGCTTACCATCAACTCCAGGAACAAATTAGAAGTTTTATGCAGGACTGCCAGGGGATAAGGCTGATAAAGATCAAAGGTGCTGCGTTCGGATTTGAATGGCAGTTTGGCAAACACCCTGAAAAAGTAATTTTATTGTTTCGATTATTATTACTACATGGGAAATGATACTATGTGAGGAAACACATCAAGTCACATCACTTAAGCTACTAAACTGCACTTTTCATGATAGAGAGGGTAATATTTGCAATTACCTTTATCTCAACGCTTACAAATTGCATCCAGAAATGACAAATAATGTTCGAGACATTTATAAAGGCAACATATTCACGAGCGAAAATAAATTTAAACTAGGCAAAATTATTAAAATTTCCTATCTTCTCAGGACTGATAGTCATAGCCTCATAAGCTACTATGACTGTATTATTTAAACTGCGATGTTTTATTTTTTAGTGCAAACAGAACTTCTTAAATCCTCGGGAGTATCATTAAAAGATATGCAGTTTTTACAAAGCTTTTGCTATTTTGAATCTCACGGTTATTGTGCATGTAGTTAAGGATTCTGTTTACATATGTTGTTGTTTGGGAATTAGTGTTTCTATTTGATACTTCAACATGAAGAAGCAAAAGATGTAGCATAAGAAAGCATGAGCAAGTTTATCATGAAGAACCATGTGCGTATTTTGAAGACTATATTATAACTGCATACGCAATATGATGACTTAAGTATTATTCATCTAATTATTGTTTTGAAGCAAGTCAAATTTCGGTATCATGAAATAAATTTGGTAGCACATTAGTCAGTATTGAAATATTAACAAGAGAGGTTAATCTACAATTCAGTCGATTTTGATGAAAATGGCTGTTAATTAATTGGAGTTCATTAATGAGTGAATTGCAGTTCATTACACAAAGGTTTAAGTCTATTAATCATCAACCATGCCTGACAGTACACACTGATGCTCGTATTTGTACCGCACCAATGTAACAGGTACAGAGGGCAATATCCTGTGGTTTTCTCCCATATTATACAAAACGCGTTACGGTTAAATATACGTTCATGCATAACAACCTGAGGAAATTACGTATAGTGTGACTCTAAAGACACTCATTCACAGTGTTGTCATTTGTAATGTAACTTTGTGCAACCACATCCCATACTTCAGATTTTAGTGCCGAAATTCTCACAATGGCATCAAAATGCAGTAATTGTAAGCGAAATTGAAAACTGATGATATTCAATCAATGAAATACTGAATTGAAACTATTATCAAAATAAGGAAAGAGAAATCCACGAATGTTATAAACAACCTTAAGAAAACATATGGGTGCAACGAATATTTGAAACGCAGCCCATTTTTAGTCCATCAGCATTGGGAACACAATAAAATTATGTTACATATAGTATTTGTGTTATGTTACTACCATAATTTACATGGTAGTATCCGATGGAAGGGATAAACAATATACACTGGCATGCAATTTCAGATACTTACATTTTGTATTTTCAGACTATCAGAATTGACTGGAAAGCTTTTCAACTAAGAATAACCTAACCTAAAGTAGAGAATGAAACATTACACTGACAGAAAAAAGAATTGGATTTATTAAGAATTTATGAAAATGGCAGAAAATACACTCGTTTTAGCATTTACAGCAGATAAGTGTTCTGTATCTTGTTAAGCTTCTTTTTTTTCTTTTTTTCCTTTGAGTTTTGTGACTTCAGTAGCGTGTGTTGCCGCCCCTAGCTCTAATGTCATCTTGTAGGCGACGTGGCATGTCCTTATTTTTCCTACAATTTCTTCTTGGGGGATGTTTTCCTATTCTTCTTCCAGAGCAACTTGAAGTTCACTTATGGTTTCAGGTACATTTCATCTTTGGCGGAGCCTCCTCATGAGAGAGCCTGAAATGTGCTCAATAGGATTGAGGTCGGGACTACGTGCTGGCCATTCCATAACACTGATGCCTAATTTATTTAATGTAATACAAAGTTCTTGAGTGGTGTGTGCCTTAGCATTATCGTACATTAGAATAAAATTATCACCAACAAAGAACGTGCTGTCATGATACCGTTGGGTATACAATGGAACCCATGTGGCTTGCGACAGAAATTCCAGTCCAGACCATAACCTAACCTTCACCGAAAGGCACTGTTAATTCTAATACACCTTCGCTCCTCTCGTCTTCTCCATATACGTGGTCGACCATCAGAAGAATACAGAGTAAAATGGGACTTATCCACAAACAAAGGTCTCTCAATCTTCCATGGTTCACCGTGTAAAGATTAGACGTGCTGTGGGAGGAACTTTGGTACCTTAGAAGGTCTTCCTGATATGAGTTCATGTTCCCTGAGCCTTCTTATTGTAGTACTAGCAGACACCACTACATCTTGAACTTAAGTTAGTCGACAAATAATATTGTAGTAGGCAACTGCCGATTTCGTAAAGTGGTGAGGGCGACATAATTATCGGTCGTCTCGTTCGCTTGTGGACCGTCGATTGCCAGATCCTTGTCGCCTTTCGAATTCTCCAGATTCATGTTATCTTCTGGTGGCATCGCTAGCAGTGCTACGAGGAATGCTCACCACATCAGAAATGTTACGGATGCTGCGACCACCTTCATTTAGATCTACGGCCTTTGCGACGTCCTCCGGTATCATAATTAACGACGTGATAGTGACACGATAAGCTTGAGAATTCTCAAAACTTCAAAGTCTCAGAGATCGTCCAACTGACCTCCAACTGCTTCAAGATATCCACAGTCTTTATTCCATTGCTCTAAATAAAAAGAAAATAGTTACTTTCATTTGGGTCCCTTTACACAGCGGCATTAAGGGCAATGAAGAAGCGGACAAAGCTGCTAAAGAAGCAAGGCGGCTAACAGACACACATGAACAGCAAGCAGTACCTTATCGTGATATTACAAAGTACTTCTCCAGACTAATAAAAACAAGATGGAAACAGGCCTGGAATCAATCGCCTCCAGAAAAACTACACATGGTAAGGAAAGGAGACACCAATTCTTCCCCTGTCTACTCTCTTAGCAGGAAAGAGCAGGTGATTATCTCATGTCTCCGCATTGGTCATACAAGGTTAACCCACTCATACCTCCTCAGCAAAGGCCAGCCACCACAATGTGAAGTCTGCAACACCCGCCTCCTCACAGTAAAACATCTCCTCACAGAATGTAAGCAATACGCTACACAACGACAGCTTCATCACATCACTGGAGACTTATCCACCATTCTGAACACGCCATCCAACTGCAGAAGGGTATTATCATTTCTCAAAAGTACAGACTTACATACGAAAATATAATGTGAAGGATATTTTTATTGTACTGATTTGTTGATTAGTATTTTCATGATTTTGGTTAAATAATTGTAACAAGTTTATTACATACCGCTGTATTACATAGAATAGTCGCGATATGACGTAATTGTTGAAGCGACTCTAAATAAATAAAAAAAAAATTCTCAAAACTTGGTGCAACTGTTTCATCAACTCATGACATCTAACAGTAAAAATTAGGTAACAATAGATGAAAACTGAAGGATCAAATAGTATACGTTAAAACAATAAAATCAAAATAATTTATGTTATTATAGGAATGAAACAAATGAATGTAATGGCATTTTCTAGATAAAGTAAACTGGTGTCTAATAACATGATTTGGCAAAGTTATATAATCAATTTTTAAAAAATCTAAGTATACGAAATTTTTGTAGTGTAATAATAAGCCTCATTTCACGTTCGGTTTAGCCCAGAAGTCGGATAGCTCCATGTCCCTTTCACCCGCGAGGAAGACATGGTTGATTTACAGTCAACTGTTTCCTCCCCTAGCTCTGAGATCTTGCAAATGAAGCCCTGTTAAAAACCATTTCCTCCAACATTACTGCAATCAGAGATGTAGCAGACATACACAACTTCCACCTCGGTATCTGAACATTAATTAATTGTTTTAGCAAAAGGGCTTGGAGTACATCGTGGCATACAGTTTTTTAAAAAACTAACCAAATATCATTTTACGACATTGTGCTAGAGGTAAGTAATGATAATGAAGATGTTACTTATAATATTGATGTTCACAAGCTTTCCTAGGGACAAAGAAAACATTTGCAACTTATTCCTGGGTTTTAAGGTCAGTTTCTATAAACTTATCGATAAATGAAGATACTACAACGCATACTATTATTCAAAGTTATATAATTTTAAGTGTGCTGTATTTTTGTTTCAAATTTAATGCTAAATGTAACATATTCAATTACTGAAATTTTAAGAATCCTAAAATAAAACGTGAAGGATTTTTAAAAATATTGCACATGCATTAAGGAAACCCATAAGGAAATCGCGTTATAAAATTATTTAATACTCTCATCATCAGTTCCTAAGACATAAAGTACACTCTTAAGAAATCTTTCCAAGTATTCAATCATAATTAACAAGAAGTACACACTTTTAATTATTTATATGTGTTAGCTACCGTAGCAGCCAATAATATAGTTTATTTACTTTTTGAAGCAAAGGTTCCCTATAAGGTTAAGTTTTCCCGGAAATCTTTGCCTGCTCAAGGCGTTCAATTTAGTTCGAAACGTTAATTTAGTGATTTAATGCTCAGTGAGTAATAAAATGTATTGAAGTGTTTTCAATGCCTGGAGTTGTTAAAATTGTGCAACAAAAACTTATAGCAGCTGGCTTCTGAACACCATGTTTCCTAGAAAATATGACGTAAGCATAATAATTTCTCTAATTTCTGAATATTATATTGCACTTTTGGATTTACTTTTTTTAACTAGCTCCTAATGTTTCATCATACTCATGTAAAAGTACATAATAAAAGTATATCATAGCACATATTTTCTATTGAATGTTAAAGTGTAGTTAATGGCTAGAGGTAATATGAAGAAACAAGAGAGTGCACAAACCTAATGGAGGTGGTGGTTGCAATGGCCACCACTGAAGTGTAGGTATAATAGGCGTACACTTCATCCTCTTCTAGACCTGTTAGAGGGTTGATGCTCTCCGGGAACTTCTTTCTAGCCCTCCTCAGCACGTCCAAGAGCGCTTTAGGTGATATCAAGTAAGGACTTAAACGTCCCTCAGCAGTGTCCTCGAGGCCCCTCAGCAGATCTTCTACTGTGCCATGGAATTCCTCAAGCACAGAACCAATGGCATCCAACTTCTCCCCTAGAACAAACCTGGAGTTGACCTCCTCGCGAAAGTTCGCCAACTGTGTCCTGGTCCAAACACTTAGATCCTCCAAGGCCCTGGAAGTCTGTTGAATTTGTTCTTCAAGGTCCTTTAGCGCTGTTAGAGCTGTATGCTCGAAAGCCTGTTGTCTAGATGCTAACTGATCTAAGGCCTTATTAAGTCGCTCGATATCGTTCTTTTTGTTACCACCAAAGAAACCAAAAAGAAATTTGGCCCCCTCACCGATCCAGCCAACTATATCCTTGCCTGTTATGCCGGAAAGTAAAGTATCAACTATGCCTCTTTTACTTCTTCTAGCATCAATGGAGTCACCCGTCACCAAGAGGCTTCTTAGCAGAGCAGCTTTCTTGGAGATTCTGGTAACAAGATTTTCCAAGGCCGACATCTGTGCAGAAAAGAAATGAGAGATTCTTAACTAGAAAGTAGTAAGCTCTGTCTGCAGCGTTCAGTAGAAGTAGGATCACTACAGAGTGGATATTAATGTGGAAAACAATTAATAGGAAAGAGTTTTTTTGTTTTCTGATCATATAAAAGAATACATAGAATACGGCGTTCGCTGCTGTTCTATGAGATAAGAAATGTCTGTTATAAGAAATCAAAAAATTTGTTCATCTAGATTTATAAACTCATGGCGTTATCAATAAGAAGTAAGAGTAGCTTGGATCTTTAGTCTTTCCTTAGCGGTTTAAATCACTATTATAACGTAGACAACTTACTGATTGTGTCGTGGAACCCCATGAGGAACAGCAAAAGTTTAGGTTCCGTTTGAATGGTCTCTAAGAAACACGCTTTATGTTCACGTTAGAGCCTTGAAATTATGGCATTAACTAATTATGACTAAAATCAATATACTTAATAATGCATTATACTTTATGATTAACGTATAAACTCCGGATATTATCCAAGAATTCGCTCATGAACAACACCCGGGAATTAACATTTGACGCGCTCGCACGCAATTCATGCCAGCATTTCCACATTTCGTTGTACTAATAGAGCTGCTAAGGCGGGACCCTACAATATACAGCATGGCAGCATGAAATACCCAAACGCAACCTTCTAACCCGTCCAGTTTTGTGCAAGTAAATTGATTAGACTGTAAAATTCGCAAAACTTAAAGACATATGGAGGCGGGCCGTACTGCAGACTCCAGCGAATCCTAACCTTGCCCCTCCTACCAGCGCTGCCAAATGTGGTACACACTCTTATGTACAGAACCTCTGCCGGTACACGCACTACGCTTGGCAACAGCGCTCCGCTTGAACATTGGCAAGCGTTCACGTGCCTTTAACTTTTGCGAGCAGTTTATAACACTTGTGCATGGAGGCGCTGTACTATATATTCTGGAAATGATCGCTGCTGAGGACTGCAGATGTAGAACCGCCACCAGAAAACATTGGTAAATTCCATTTTAAGATTAGGCTGTAACTATGAGCAATGAATACTTCAGCTATTTTGGGTTTATTTTTCTGCCTGAGGGTAATTCGACTAAAGGAGAGCACTTGCACCAATGCCTGGTTTGTTTTCCCTCTTAGCAACAAATCGAGTATATACAATAGTCAGAACAGTTATACACTTACGGTTTAAGTCTGATAGCGGATAGTAATGGAACCACTTCAAATATTTTGACAAAACTTCAGTTAAGTTTTTTCAATAAAGTTAATAAGATTACTGTCACAATCGAAAGAAGTGTGACTTTTTTCATTAACAATAGCATGATGCCGGAATTATAGACACATAAAATTAATCATTTAGAAAATAATTGAAAATAATAATAATTAGAATAATAATTTTCAGTAAAAATGAATAGAGAAAACGAACGCAAAAACAGGTACCCTCGCAAATTTAAATAGCTGAGTAGACCTCAGCTGTTTTACAGAGGTAACGTCAGTTCATAGGAAACACACTCTTAATGGGTGAGTCGACAGGCAAACATCGTTAACTTTTAAGTGCATGGAATACATTTAAAACCAACGGACGCAGAGTTTTGCCATAGTGAAACATACTTTTATTAGGCTGGTGTTTTGTTTTATAATCTACATTGATCGGCAACTTTCAGTGCACACAGTGGAACGTTTGTAAACATTAAAAGACGTTATCACCATAATTAACTTCATCCTTTCTAAACAAATCCACGCATACTCAGGGAGAGAAATCTCAGTACTCTATCGGCGGAAAGGGCTGAATCAAAGCAGCTTGAAGCATTATTAGGAGGCGCAAGGTATTGTTGCTTCAAACTGGCTTATCAACGTGTGACCAACAAAACACTAATTCGGCTTCAAAATGGTTGCATCGACGACTGGAGAATGTTGCTTCAAATATATTTTCCAACATACAGTTTGTTCACCAGCTCATGGTCCCTGGCAGAAATGCAACGAATCAGTACATCAGTAAATAATTGTTAGGCACACAGCGATATCTGAAGCTGGACTTGTGCTACTGGTTGCACGTAATGTAAACGCACTCAGAAACACATGTCCAGCTTCACATATTGCTTTGTACCTAGAATATTTTATTGATGTACCGACTCGTTGCATTTCTGCCAGGGACCATGAGCTGATGAACAAACTGTATGGCTGAGTATTGCTTCAAATGGCAAACCAACGTGATGCCCGAGAAGGAAGGATGACCACTAGTAACTGAGAGGGCAATCCAGGAGTCGAGCCAGAGACCACCAAGAGAGAAGAAAGAGGGTCGCCTCATCATCGTCGTCAGGGAACATCGTGAATAGAAAAAGAACAAGGTACAGAGTGTCATTATTTTAAAAGTGAATTAATGTAGATGTACTTGAGAAGTGGCAAAATTTAATGTCAGAATTTACCAGAAAATATGGAAGTTCAGGAGGTAGAAAACTGTAATAGTAGGAGGGAAATTATTGAGAAAGTGGCTGGGTCAGGAGAAAGTAATATAAATGTACAAAAAAGTTTAAAACAACAGTCAGAAAGCCATAGAAGTAGAGAAATTCGTGTAAATAATTGAGAAATGCAAGGAAATATGCTAGAGGCAGTTATGGAGGTATTAAAACAGTTTAGGGGAAAGATTAGAAAAAGCAATACGATTTTAAGAGAACAGTTAGGAGAAAAGATAGAAAGTACCAATCAAAAGATAGTATTAATCATAAATTAGAGCTAGGAAAGGTTAGAAAAGCAAAAGAAAGAAGCATTCAAGGAAGAGACCAGAGGATAAATAAACCCGCTTAGGAGTGAAGTGAGAGAAAATGGAGAACATGCTAAGGGGCAAATAGAAAAGTAAAGAGGGAAGTAGAGAATTCTGAAAAGAAAGCATTTCAACAAGTGAGCGAAAAATCAGAGAAAGGAAACGAGGAACTGAGAGAGCAAGTGGTACAGAGATTAGGCAAGGAAAGAGAGATAAGTAGGAAAGTGAGGTTAGGTTTAAGAGATCAGGAGTAGAAAGTAGGCGAGAAACTTGGAAGAAATTACTGATCAAGTGAAAGAGTAGCAACAGGAAACACAGGTGCAAAAAAGGCCTTAAAATTTAAGAATAAGTGGAAAGCTGTAGCAATATCAGTGACTTAGCTGCAGGAAACAAGGCGATGCCAAAAGCATCAGCTCATACTTCAGTACAAAATATGGGTACTAGTACCTCCAGTTATGATGTAGGAGATAATATCCTAGGGAGAAATGGCAATCCAAATATGCATTGGCCTAGCCATGTTTTGAATGAAATTGCGCCTTCAATTTTTGAGAACTAGGATTCTGATGATTCTAAAGCTTTCATTCAGGGATTTCAGGAGTACTTCACAGTCAAATGTATAAAATCTTCATAGGTAGAAACTGTTTCAAAGTAATGCAGAAAATTGGCTAGACTTATCTATAGAGAACAACAGTGACTTATTATTCGGACCAGAGAGCAACAAAATCCAAACATGATTAAAAATATACTAGACATCAAGGTAGAAAAGAAAGAGAAATTCCAAATTATTTCGGGCAAGGGGCACAGTTCTATAAAACTGGGGATTATGGTGTTAGGCAGAAATATCGAGGTTCAATATCAAGGGAAAAGCGAGAGAGGAATAAAGTTAAAAAAAAAAAAAAAAAAAAAAAAAGAAAAAAAAAAAAAAAAAAAAAAGAAAAGAAAGAAAAATTGGAAGCGTAGGTTAGATAAAATATTGTGAGAATAAAACTTGAATAATTAACAGTGCTATTAAAAGTGCACTGACTCAGGAATAAAAAAGGACAGCTGAAATAAACAAAAACCAGGAAGTACTTTTGAAAGTAACATTTATATAAAATCAGAAGAAGAAAGTTTTGCAACTAGTATGTAAAGGTTATCAATTTTTTTAAATTTTATTTTTTGGAAAAACTAAATATATAATTATGCCTTTGTGTATGTTAATTGAATAACTTTGACTATGTTTAAAAAAGATTGTTGATCATGTAATGTCATATCAGTGTGTATAGTGTAAAAGGAAATTGTATGAGATGCGAGAATTACTGACCGATCAAATTAAGAATTAGCTAAATTTAAAATGTTCACCCTATTATTATAGAAATAATAAAACAATGTAACGTGTGGCTGAATATTGCCTCAAGCATCGACTTGTTCCATCCATCTTACTACAGGAGGCAGGCTACATAGTGTGAATTAAACTTCAATTGTTAAATCCCATGAAGTGCACAGTGCTAGAAATATTCGACCGGTCGCAGCTGGCGATTAACACTAGCTTTATACACAGCTTGAACGACAGTACATTTTGTCCAGATCTCCTGACACTCCATATGCGCAGGAGAGAAATGACTGGAGCAGTGGGGAACAAGCGAGTGATGTCAGAACTCAGGCACTCACATACAAAAGCCTTGTATGTTTACATATTGCAAACAATTATTGTATAGTTATCACAGTCAGAGCTAGTGGTATACTAATTCCCACCCCTCCTATTATGCAAGAGGGCAGATGCTATTGCGCATCTATGCTTCGGGAGTAGGGGAGTGCCTAGACGAACTGGACGGATAGTAGGTGTGACTGGGCATGCTTTTATGCCATAGTTAAGAGAATGTAAACCTCTCTTCTCCATTTTACAGTAAAAATTGCCTTTTTGTAGTGAGATTATAATATACTATTACTACTACTCCATTACTACTATAATAATAATAATAATAATAATAATAATAATAATAATAATAATAATAATAATAATAATAATAATAATAATAATAATAATAATAATAATAATAATAATAATAATAATAATAATAATAATAATAATAGCAATAATAACAATAATAACAATAATAATATGTAGTAATAATAATAATAATAATAATAATAATAATAATAATAATAATAATAATAATAATAATAATAATAGCAATAATAACAATGATAATATGTAATAATAATAATAATAATAATAATAATAATAATAATAATAATAATAATAATAATAATAATAATAATAATAATAATAATAATAATAATAATAATAATAATAATAATAATAATAATAATAATAATAATAATAATAATAATAATAATAATAATAATAATAATAATAATAATAATAATAATAATAATAATAATAATAATAATAATAATAATAACTGCAACTGTTCCACTTGGTAGTGTTGCACACTAAACAGCCGAGTCTCGTGAACGAGAGGACCGCAGTTCAAATCCCGCCAAGATCGTCCTCCCTGACTGAAGCCTTTCTCAGTTCTCATTACAGTCAAATAATGCGGAGACATCCTAGAGCTAGGCTTGGGACGCTTCCTTCACAAAAGTATTTACCCAATTATCATTTCACTAAATGTATGTAACACGTGTCATGTAACACGTGACCAGTGAGATCTGTACCTGGAAGAAATCAGCGAACAACAATAAGTCGGCACTCAAATTGTAAAGAAGTGGAAACCCTTGGGCATGTACTAGGATATTGCCCAAAGGGAGAATTACTTCGCAACACTCGTCACCACCGTGTGCGTTCATCAATTTCTACAGCCCTTCGTAGAGCCAATTGGGAGGTCTATGAAGAGGTCCATTGCCTGTCTGAGGATGGTAGCCATCGAAGAGCTGATATCATAGCCATCAAGAGGGATGCAGGAAAGGGTCTCATTCTTGATCCAACAGTAAGAATGGAGCAACATTTACAGCAGGAGACACAGGTGAACGAGGAAAAGGAAGTCATCTACCAACCATGCATTCCTCACCTTAGTGAGAGATATAAGGTACCTGAAAATGCATGGGAGGTAAAAGGACTACTCTTTGGTGCCCGCGGAACATGTTTTAAATTCACAAGTACCTGCCTCAAAGCACTGGGTGTGCAATGGTCCGAAATTGTAAATATATGTTTACATGTCCTAAAAGACTCTTTATATATTTTAAATAATCACTTGTATTTAATGTGTTAACTGTTATCTTCTTGTTATAATCATTTAATGTTTCTTTAGATATTTTGAATCTAAATTTTAATCATTTTTTTTTCTTCTTAAAATTGACTTTGTCATATATCTTTGTATTCTGGATCTTTATGGTCACCTGCAATGTCAGGCAGATGTCACAATATATATGGTGCCGCACGTAGTAAGAGCGCTCGTTAAACACTACAAAACAATAAAAAAACACCACGCATTACCATTGCACTACAGATCAAAGTCATGTTTCATATCTTGTTATTACAAGTGATGAAATATATACCTCATACTACATTGTTTTCCCACATTTGATTTATCACAGGTTACTAGTTGCAATGGAGAACTATAAGTATTTACCCAAATTACAAATGTGCAAGAATCACTAATACATTCTTATTTTTCAATTTCTAGAGTAACATTTCTTAAACTACACATGCTGTTCATGTGCTGCGTTCATGAAATGCATGTCAAAGAAGCTCGTTAAATATATGCAAAGTAAGCAGATATTGTCGGAAATTATATTTCTAGTAGATTTTATTTTCCAAAGGAACTGTGGGTATTGGCTTTGAGAAGAGAAAGAGAGAGAGAATACCAATAGTGACTTTTGTAAAATTATAGACCAGACAGCCACTAGAACACTTCTTTTTAGTATTTCCAAATTTCTTAATCCCCATTTTGAAAACTTGCGATAATGTTTGTAAACACGAAATAAATCAATAAAATAGCAATAATGTTATTAAGAAGAATAAAATATATGCATATACCTTATCCATAGTGGGTAACTTATCTGCTAACTCAAGTTAAATGAAATGCCAAAATAGTTTTGCTTAAATATTTACTTTTAACATTTAACAAATTTGACCAGTTGAGCGTTTTAATTATTTGCAACAAATTAACTGCTCAAAGGCAATGGGCGATGAATTGAAGTGGCGTCACTTGCACTCAGGCCACAAAAAGTTTCTTTAACAGCATAATAATTTTCTAAATAAAATAGAGCAGCGTAATGTCCAATGCCTAAGAATTGCTTCTGGTGGTAAAGGTCACTCCAGAAGTGAATATGTATTTGGCATATGTATGCTACATACCAAAATTGCAAAACATGCATGCAACAACACCCAAAATATGTCTTTATAGTTTTATATAAAACCTCATATACACTAACAAATGATAGTAAAATGTACTTATAGTTAGTTTTTTTCATATCAACTGTAAAAGCAGGTAAAATATGCATTTCCATATAAAGTCGATGTCTAGTTATAACCAATATCAAAAGTAACAAAGCTATATTGAAACAAATAAACATATAACTTACAAAACATTAATTATTAATTTTAGTTTCCTTCAAATTATTAACAATTCTTTTTGGGTAGGGGACAGGAGGTTTCAAGAGAGTGTAGTGCTCTATGTAAATTTAAATAATTAAAAAGCAAGAGTAGGAACACAAACGTTATACATACATGCTGATTCAGGATCTCTACGTTGAACTTTGAATTTACTTTTATGTTTTTCAGCACACTCACTGACATATTCACTAAGTTCTCAAAATCTGGAACTTTGACGTCTATGGCTGCTGTCCAGAAGTCTCCGCCGATGATCACTTCGCCACGGCTTCGCAGTACAATACCTGCTTGATACTGTGAAGCCATAACACACGACAAGGACATAAGGATACATCCTGCGAAGCACAAGGGCAAACACACACAACGGCTATGATTGATTATAAATGTATAAGTTGTTAGTAAATACACCTATGCAGATAAATGCTCCTTTAGCCCGGCTACTCTGAAAATGTTCCTGTGAACCAAGTTCATAAAGTGCTATTCAATTACAAGGGCATACAGAAGAAAACAAAGTAAACAAGAATGTGCATGCATTTGTCTTTTCCCCAGCATTATGATGATCATTGGCGAATATGGTATAAGGGATTCCGGTATCGCAAAATAACCTGGTAACAGAGGTCACTAAGAGCAACAAGAAAACCCATTTCTCTGGCCGTTATTTGTAATCTTGTAAAATAGTAATACATTGAAACATATAACTACCAAAATGAATTTCAAAACTTTAGGGGTACCATTAAGTGGATGACAGCATGATACGAGTATACGAATAAGGGTAGGGATTTCATTCGCCCACAAACATATTTACACTGCCTGTCAACTATTCTGTTTTTATGTGAAATACCTTTGGTGTTAACTCACGAATACAAGAAGACCCTTTGGTTTACCTCCTATTAGAATGACCTTCTAAATGAATAGGCGGATTGCGCATGAAGTCGTTCTTAATGGGAAACTTGAATCAAGTTTAAAAGTTTTATTGCCACCACTAGAATTACAGTCATGGTTCCTAGAATTTTCGTGCCTATGCAGTGTCTCTGAGCCACTTTAATGAAATACTCGAATACTGACTAAATTCCCAATCTCCAGACGAGAAAGTTCGGATACCTCACCATGGTAGCTCAGGGATAGAGCATTGGTACAGAAAGCCGAAGATGTACGGTTTGGGTCCTAGTCGTGGCACGGCATTTTCAAATGTGAATCATCTTTCCAACTTTATCCTACACACGAACAGTGTGAAAAAAGAAAAGCTGGTTGCTATGCGATGAATTTGAAATTCCGTTCTCTTTGCAAGGCCAAGAGATAAAAGCATAAATAATATATTTCTATTTGAGAAAAGTATAAGAATTGGAAATTCAAAAAAAAAAAAAAAAAAAAAAAAGAATAATAATAAACAACATCTCGGAAGTGGTTCACTCAAAAGAATAAAGAAGTATTTGACATAAATTGTATGTTTTAACGAGATCCACATTTTGTATTTAGTAAGCTTTTATTGGTCTGTTACTGTTTATCATTTATACACAAATTATCCTGAATGAAGAGGTCTTCTGAGGACATTCCAGGAAATTCAAGGCATGTCTTAGAAAGTATCATGGAATCGCCTGTTTGTGTCCGTCACTGGATACTGACTGGTTGTGAGTTCTACATGCCACAGCAAGAGCTGATTCACCCTCCAACTGAAGGAGGGAGTTGGGAAATAGCCGTTAATTACGCAAGCGTCTCCAAAGAGACAAGGTTGGACATCGTTGTTCTGCAAACTTCCAACGTTTCGAGTCCTGTCAACGTGAAGAAAGTGAAGTGAATGGAAAAACAACGTGAAGTGACATTGAAACTAATTCACATTACAAAGTGGGAAAACGACGGAACACTGAAGGTTGAACTAATACATTAGTTTGGAAGGGGAAGAATGAGACTGAAAAATTCAATGACATAGCCTGGATTTGAACCACGGATCTACCGGTTACTGTCGAGTTGCTCTAACTGCTAAGGTATCATTGCCAACGTGCCGATATTACATTAAATTCTCCAACTCACTCGCATTTTTCTCGGTAAACCACACAAGGGGCTCTCAATTCCTATGAGATAACATACCTTAATGGCGACTTAAAATATTGCTTCTAGCCTGGATATGGCATTGCATTTTTCAGTCTCATTCTACTCCTTCCAACTCTGTCCTGCACACGTCCATTGTGTGAAGAACAATTAATTGCATTAAGTGACAATGAACCTTAGTGAAGTGACAGTTTGAAAAATGAACGGTCACAATATTTTATTAAGTTAAACTTAGGCGTCGTAGGGATAGATTACACAGCGATAAGTGGTAGGCTGTTGCTGATTATAATACATATAAATAAAATAAAAATGCAAATCACCCTAATTTGAATATGTAGTTCTGAACTGTTGTAAGATAAAATTCTGGATCTCATAAATATCTATCATGGTTTAGAAAACGCATTTTTTCTAGAATGACTCAAATAGGAATTTCGTTTCTGAACTTTCCACTCTGTCTATTCATGTAAATTGAATTAATATTTAAACAAATAATTTTAACCGATTTGAATTGAGCATATTGACAGATTCCTGTTATGAGGGGCGTTAAATTAACGTTAGTAGTTTTTAAGACAATCTTGAATAACATTCTAAATAACATATAATATGTTATATCATATGCTGCATCATACGTAATATCTCAAATATTAATTTTGCCTTTTATAACTTCCCGAAAAGATAAAATTAGTGGCTGAAGACAATGCTAGCATTATTAAAGATATCGTTACTAATGGAAGTTATGGGTCAATTATAAATAATAAATGATGTAACATTGTGGTCCCAGAAGTAATGCTTTTGCCAGAGTTCTTTCATAATTTCTTGTCTAGCTATAGACGAATTCTTGTCAGTTACCATAAACGGCTTTTTCATTTAGTGTTTATTAATTAATGTCGCTTTGATTCCTAAGGTCATATCGCAATCGCCGCTACGAAAAAGACAGGCTACGGTGCAAACTGCAGTGACGTAATTCTCCTAGTCTGATCATGGCCCAATGAAGTAAAACCACAATCGCCTAATACATCCATATTTTAAACAACCAACATTTAATTCATAGTTTTATCATGATGATATACAAGGTTAGCCACGTATAGGACTACCATTACTACGTAACTTCGCAGCCTGTCTTTTTGTTAGCAACGTTCACAATATTGTGACGTCGGGCGCGGCGCAAAACAAAGGACTATCGGGGCTAAGCTATTTCACAACACATACCAGGCAGATAAACAAAAGTGTCCAAGGTCAGCATGCCTCGCGCGACTGTTTGTATATACGTAACTAACAACAATCGAACGGCAGAACCAAAAGGAGTTCTCTCCTCAGCCTTCGAGAAAGTTCAGGGTACGTCATCGCCAGCGTGTTTGAAGAAGTTCGCGAAAGGTCCCCATGACGTCTTCCTCGCTATATAAGGAGGCGATGAAAAGCAAAGTGACAGTAACAGAATGAGTCGATCAGTGTGTCAGTGAGTGCGAGACAGCTGTGTGTGCGTGGTACTGTCGTCGTGAAAGGTACGTCACGTCGAGTGATTGTGTCGTCGGAGTTAGTGTATGAGAGACAGAAAGTGAAGACAGTGAAAGGACTGAGTCAAGGCTACGGGAAGCAAACGGTTTATCACGAAAGA
The DNA here is from genome assembly GCA_030765045.1 of Tenodera sinensis. Classification (NCBI taxonomy): domain Eukaryota; kingdom Metazoa; phylum Arthropoda; class Insecta; order Mantodea; family Mantidae; genus Tenodera; species Tenodera sinensis. The sequence continues at coordinate 145,666,247 of CM060965.1, read as the reverse complement.
TTGTTGACCATGTTAACGACAGGAGGAAAACTGTATTTGTGCAAAGGTTTGAAGACAATAAAGCGATAGAAAAGTAACTGGATGGATTTTGTCGTTTTTGTCACACTGGTGTGAGGAGTGGGAATCGTCGAATAATTGTCCTTTGTTACAATACATTTAGGCGTTTATTCGAACATAGTTGCAGAAATTAATTAGTTTTTGCCACACAGAAATCCTTGTAACTGCGGTTTTGTTTCTACTGATGACCAACGGTCTTAGAGGTGGCTTATGCACTTTTCAGCTTAGTTTAATTGCCATTTTATTGTTTTTGAAGTCGCGTGCTTTAGCATAATTAGAATGGTATAGTAATCCAACATTCATCTGTATGGCTAGGTAGAAGACACCTGAAATTCTGGTCAGGTTTGTCGGAATAAGGATTCTAACATTAATTCTTCCATAATGCGAACATCGTGTTAGTGCTGTTAGTCCCTTTGATTCATACTTAGAAAATGGATCCTAAGTATACTTATGAATACATAATAAAATTAGGTATTATATATAAATATGGGAATAGATGTTACGAAAACGAGTGCAATAGTTTCATATGTCACATTTCACACAAAAAGGTTATAAAAATACACGACTGAATGATTTCTTTCGAAGTTCTAATTAGTCCGAATGAATGTTGCCACTGTGTTGATGGATATTATTATTTTCTGTTATCTGTTGGTACTAATTATCACTTCAGTAGCATCTCGTTCCTTAATATTGAGAAACAGTATTAGTATTAATTTGAGTATAGCATCTATGTAGTCCTATCCTTAGCTGGGTGGTAGCGCTGCTGTTTATCAAGCGGGAGCCCCGGGTTCGATTCTCAGCACCGACGTTGAGACTTTTCTTGAGACTTTTCTCCCACTGGGAGACCTGGTCCGGGGTGCACTCAGCCTCGTTAGGTCTCTGTGAGGCTAATTGAGGAGTTATTTGATTAAGAAGTAGTGACCACATAACCGGTCGGGATGTTCCTGGGCTCTAGTCACGTCCCGCCCTCCAGTACTGCACCCCATCCATGAAGCCTGTAGTGGGCAAAGGTGGGGGACGCAGGGGCCATGCGGTAGGCCTTGGCCCCATAAGGGCTATTGCGCTGGGGCTTAGTTTTAGCTATAACATGTTACGAATAGAGATAAATGTAGTTTTATTTTTAGAAATAAAAGTTGCTTCTTCTAATAGTTCTAATAGGTACTCATAATCTAAGCCAGTTATCTACACTGCAATACAAAATGTGTTTAGATAATTTATTTTCTTGCGATCATTTTATTGATTATAATTTTAGGGTGATTTTTATTACCAATAAATTCTATTTGTGGTTTCGATGTATAGAAAACTTCAATAGGTCCCTAGTTTGTTATGTTTATTGTTGTTTCATTTATATCCCGCCTTTAATTAATATGGCCATATCTCTGAGCACGAAGATAATCTTGGCCAGAGAAAGTTTCCAACCCCAGTCGGGAATCGAACTCAGGACCCCTCAAATAACAGGACGTGCTCTATCGAGTTACGGACCAGCCTGTACATTGTTTTTTTTTTTTTCTGTGTTAAACCGTGTTTTAAATTAAATGGCATTAGCGCCAAACCTTTTGGAATTTCTCAAAAGCAAATCAGGGAGATTTATTGACATGCGGACCTTTTCATTAAAATCTTTTCGTATGATTTCTTTTAATATTCTATTACTATGATATGATTGTTAAGTTATATTAGAATCAAACATATCACTGTTTATTACATATTTACTAACCTGCAGTGAAAGTTGGTGCCATTGCGGAAGAAGAGAATCAATCACCAGAGAACTCAGACAGGCAACTTTCCTTCTCTTTATTAATATAGCACTTTCCGCTGTG
>CM060965.1:145629373-145659373 GCA_030765045.1 Tenodera sinensis | reverse complement strand
TGGGGTGGGCAGACCTAAGACCTAGGCCCGTCAGGGATTAACATTTAAAAGGTAGCGGGATCTGAGGTATGCTTTTCCACGAGGTATGCTTTTTTCCAAAAAATAAACTAATATCAATGCTTTTTATAAAACCAGTTTCCGTTCTTATTTTTTAAATATAATTTTTCTATGCTGGAGCAAAGTTGACAAAGGCACTCAGAAGCATACCTTCAGAGACAAAAGAATCAAATTCACCAATTTGTTGGCAAAATGCAAAATGGTTCTTTTTGGGGATAAAATAATCGCTATGTTATAGCTAATGTTATTTCGTACTTAACTTTCAATATCGTGTATTTCATTGTTTGAAAGTAAAATCAACTCATGTGATATTGAGTCAGGCATTCTCTGAGGATACGGTATATGGGGAGTGATTTTCACATAGTTTCGCCATCCTAATTAAATAGAATGCGAAAAAACTGAAAAAATGCAGTTATTTTCGAATCTCTCAGTAATGAATGAATATATATTTATTGAATGCTAAAGCATATACATCTTGGGCTGTTCGTGAACTTGGGTCCTAGCTCCTTTTGTCATTGGACAGCCCTCTGAGATTCTCTAGATATAATTTTTGACCTCTGTTGTTTATTCTTTAACTATTGTTAATTAAACTTATTCACATTTGTCTTTTCTTTTAACTTTAATCTTTTGATTCACTTATTTTCGCCAAGTTCTCTTATACCTGCCATTTACCTGCATCCATTATTATTTTAAATTACCCATTCTATTCTAAAACTTATTTTACCGCTTATTCTTTCTTGTTCCATGATCATTCGCTAATAATTTCCTACACTTCATTGATTCGCTTTCGTCTTATCTCTATCATTTTCACTACATTTCCTCACTTAAATTTTGCTTTTTATAATATCTATATGAGTTTATCCCTAAACGTTTATTTCCATCCCTCCTTCCAACTCTGAATGCGGTTACCTTAATCACTTCCTTGTCACACGATGTGGGATAGCGTTTTCCTCTCTTTTTTCAGTTTCCTATATATTAACACATTTTCACTATCTAACACCCACTTTTGTGAATTACCATCTTTCCAAATACGTGCTGATATTTTCTGCTGGTCCTTCTTTCATACCATTCTACCCACATATGTAATGTCTGTTTCTCTACCTCTCTAATTTCCACTCAAGTTTGAAATTGCCCCTTTATTAATTTTATATTACTAGGTAACAGCGTGACAAATGAAATAATTCTTCCCATCATAATGTATTTATTAGAGAACTTGTGAATATTTTCAATTGTTCAAATATATTCTGAAATTTGTATTAAAATATTGTGGCGGCTGCACCTCAGAAAAGGATCAAGTAACAACTACCTCAGACCACTGCCTTGCAAGCTCCGGTTAGCAAACAGCCATGTAACAAGGGCGGCTCAGAACAAATGCCGTTGCACGCATTTCTGGAAGTTTTAGAGGTGAATGTACTTTTTTATAAGAAGCCGAGAAATTTCGATAACCAGAAAAGTTTCCAGTAATTCAGAGACTATATAAGCAGACTGATTTGTGGGTGGAGTTAGATAATTGTCAAAGTGAGTTGTGAACAGTGAGACAGAGAGAGAAGTTTGTGTTACCCTAGTAGTGTCAAGTTTACGATGCAACAGAATAGCTGTGAGTTACAAGGTCACGAATTGTGAATTTTCATTCGGTTTTAGAAGAAATAAAGCGACTTATCTTTGTCACAATATCATAAGTTTGAACAATCTCTAACAAATTCGTTGGTTTTATCGAATACCTTTTACTTCTTTATTGTAGTGGACCATAATGATAAATAATTGAATAGAAACAAATCTTTCTATAGGTAAACATGAAGCTCTTGTTACAATAGACGCCTTATATCAGCTATTTTTAACAGTTAGCTACTTTTGAAATGGTAGTAAAATACCTAAAAAAACTGGTATAAAATCCATTAAATACATACATAAGTCGCAACAAAGTAAGTGTATCGGTAGTGGATGACGAAGGCCTGTTGGTGTTATAATTATGTCTTATTTTCACGTGAAACTTCAAATTTAGGTCTACAAGATTTATGAATGTTTATTATCTCAGTTCCCACGTTAGCTACGTTTAAGGAAAATATCGGTTCTGAAAAGTATTTCAAGGATGAGAGTTTCTAGTATCAAAATGCAAGCAAGCTTATCTCTTATCTCTTATATTGAAATATACATAGTTTTCCTTGTATAACTAAAGGGTTGGGTAAAAATAGCAGTTCTCCAGCGAATTGCGATTGTTTCCTTATTGGAAGAGTAAAAGGTTCCATATTTATTTCCACTAACACTGAGCATTTGAAGATAAAAACAGACAAGAAAATAATTCAACCATTTTCATTTTCGGCTAGTTATTAATAAACATGTCAATCGTTAATTTTGGTTTTATTTAATGAATTTGCTAGGCATCATAAACACATAGTGGAATGGTTCGTTTCAATTTCAACATGGGTCGGTATATTAGTTTGCACGTGGTAGTAAATAAAAGTAAACTTTAATGGAGAACGCTTCACTTTTATATCGTTTGTGTAATTTTAAATCAAAGCTCGAAAAGCATATACTCATAATTGTGTATTTTAACTTGAGCACTACTAATTTGTAAAATTTAAGAATTTAATAAAAGAATTAAAATAAATCCTCGGGCTATAAATGCTGTATATTTATTATGATCTTTCTGATGTTAGTAAAAGAGAAAGAAAAATAAATAAAAGAAGGTTTCAAACACATTTACATGGCGTTGTTCACTTCACTGTCGTACTTTTTGGTGGTCCTAAAAACATATGCTTCCATCACACTTTTAGATGAGTAAACAGTGTAGCTTTCTATGTAGTAAAGTGTTGAAAACATTGGGGGGTTCTAAATTTTTGAAAGTTGTAAAGTAGCTTATAATGGCCAGATCGCCTCACCTTGCCTTTATGCAAGTGCACAAAAGTATATACAAATTTGTTAAACATTGACGAATTTTAAATAAAGAATTGAACGTTTGGAATACAGGAATATTTTGAAAGTTGATTAGTCTGTAATTCTACTATGCCCTATAGTATAAGAGTAAAATTTCATCCAGATCCACACAAGTTTAGATTTTCATGTAAATGTTAAAAAATTGAGGATATCTTTTCCCAGTACTAAAGCATACGTTATCAAAATTTAGTTCAGATCGTCAACGATTGTTAATTGTATGCAAAAAATGAAGTGCAGGAGGGTAGTTTTTTAAAGCTTTACGCATCCTATACCTCTTTTTTTCAGGCTATAGCGAAGTATTCAATTTTTTTTCAAGATCAGTTAAATTGTATGTAAAAGATCGGAAATATTGTGAAAGGTATTTTTTTTTAATTCTAAGAAGGTAGCTTGAAGGTCCTACAGCTAAGTGTACAAGACTATCCATGAAGGCGAAATAGTGAAAAATGCGAATAAAGTAAATGAGGATATGATTAGCTTTTGAAAGGCCTGAGAAGGCCATTAATTCTGCTCAAATTCGTCTAGATTAATCAAACGGCACAGATTTAGGTGGCCTGAGTAAAGGTAATTCTCTAAAGTTGAAAGGTAGCCTATAACCTTCGCGGAGTTTCGTATCCTAACTGCATAAATCTGTGTCCCGTTTGTTCAAACCATCCAGGGGTCGAAAACAAAGGTTTGAAGTAATTTTTAGAAAATGTTAAGGAATCAATATTTTCATAACCTATAGCAAACTTGTAAAAAATTTCTCTCGATAAATGTTTCCGCTTTCTACATAAGGGGTTGAAAATGCGGTTTTGTTTAAATTGTACCAAGAGTGTTCTCAAATAGCAATGTTCAGCGAAATAAAAGGGAAACCAGGTGATATCAATACTGTGCAACATTATCTTCCTATAACAAAATAACTTAGTTTTAAAAACTGCAACCTTCCTCTTTTCATATCTGGGCGAAAGTCATTAAAATCCACCATATTCACGATAAACGGTTAAAATCCTCTGATATATTCAACGAAATGGAATTTAATTTGTAAATACTATGTGTATTTAAATCCTCAAGTATTTGTAAATACTTTTGATGGATGTTGACGAGAAGAGCAGTGCTCTTCAATGATAATCTCTAGTTACCAAAGTCGAGGTTCAAACCCGGCCGAGGGCGATTGATTATAATCAATATTACAATCAATAAAATAGTTATTTTCTATTTTCAGGCATAAAAATCCTTAGCATGGCTTCTTTCGGAAGGGGAAAAAAGCAGCCGGTCCCTTGTCATAGATTTACGGCTCTTAAAAAAAACCTCAAACCTGATAAAGAGGACAGCAAAATTAGGTGCACGTCCGATATAGAAGTGGATGCTAAGAATCACAGCAGTTAACGAGCGTCCATAAATAAAAACTCATTCTCACTCACACTACACATACATACACACTACACATACACTAATACACATACTCAAACATAACATTTTCTCTCTTTACTTATGAAGTACCTGGATGACCGAGCTTCGCTCGGCATTTTTTCCCGCCTTTTTGTGATTTTTTTTTTATTATTATTATTGAGAAGATACTTATTGAGATAAACTTGAAAAGCAAAACGTTAACTAATTAAACATTTTTGTTGCAATGATTAAGTCATTTCAGAGATACAAGAGATATAGAGATACATATAAATATTTCATAGGCACTATCAAATGATTTGACATTTCAGCCGTAAAGTGTAATACGTTGTATTTCCATTTCAAACATACAGACGGGACGAGCTTTAACACATAAACTAATATAGCTAGGTCAACTTTCTTACTCTATTCTGATAGCCCTGGAAGAGGACTTTAGAACGCTAGTTCGTTTGCTTAAGTCGATTAACACAGAAATTATGGCCAAAATAAGGTTTTGACTAATTGTGACTGTTATGCGTAGACTAAGATAGCTAAGTCAACTTTCGTTAGGTTTTCTGAAAGCTGTTGACGAGACTTTTAATATCCTGATTTGTTTGTTGAAATTTCCCCATTAACGGAGAAATTATGGCGAAAATAAGGTTTAGAGTAATTGTGACTGTTACGCGTAAAATTGCGGTTTTTTTTTTTTTTTTTTTTTTTTTTTTTTCCAGGAATGACACCTATATAGATAAACTTAAAAAGCAAAACCTTATCTGAATACAAAATTTGATCGAAATCGTTAGAGCTGTTTCCAAGATACGCGGAATATACGAGAATTGCTCGTTTAAATATATAAGATGTAGAATTTAAAAGGAATTAATCATATTTAGGTGTGTTCGCTGTGTGTGATTGCGTGTCCGTTTATCTGTTTGCATGAAACAACTCATGACCCTCTACGCGTGTGGAATTTTAATGCTATATTATATGTAAGTCTATGAGTTTTAGAAAACGTTATACACATTAAAATGCCTGCAATTATTACAAAATTATGGAATGTTTATTTATGGAGTTAAATTTGCAACTTTTTCAAAATATTTTACCATCAAAGGAATACACTTGAAGTTTAATGTTATGCTTTAATTGTGACCTTGTTTTTCTTAAGGTATATCCATATTCTGAATTTTGCATTTTCGTATCATAAACATTATGCATAAAAACGGTGAAGCATGTTTACATCTGGAATAATCGTATAGGATCTGTTTTAATTTTATTTTTGCCAATTCCTGTTAGCCGGGATTTCATTTAAGGATCTTCTTCCGGTAATCCCCAATCTGAGATTTCAGAACAGAAGTAATCGCGTCCTTTCCTGCCTCTGAGATCCTTATTTAGAGGATCCTATACAGATTTTCATGCCTTCATTTATTATATTGAAACAAAGTTAGTAATACTGTCGCCTCTGTATTCTTACTCGTATAATTAATGACAACGCAAAACAGGCAACGAGGCCCGAATTTGATTTGTTTCTCCCTTCTTTAAGGATATATCTTTGCTTACCCCATGTTATTAAACAGTTCTTATTCCACAGAGAGGCTTAAGTAATCTGCAGATGCTCTTTTGATTGCAGGATATATTATACAGAGTGGAAGGTATATGTTAACCATATGTTAACCAGGGATTCTACATGATGAGTGTAACAAGCATGTCTAATGTAAATTGTCAATAAAGAACTGTCTCGCCGAAACAAAATTGTGTCAATTGGTTTACTATTTCACTAACTGTCGCGTAGACATTGTGTCAACAATACTGTAATGCATTTCTACCTTAATTTAAATGAATTTAGTCAAAATTTAATGTTAAAATGTGATGCAAAGTTTAATTTCTAAGAGAGATTTGGCAACGTCACGTTAACATTAAATTGTGACTAAATTCATACAAATCAAGGTAGAAATACATTCCAGCGTTTTCACACAATTTTTGAGTGACAGTGAAGTAATAAACCATTTATACCCATTTGTGAACAAGCTAGACAGCTCCAAATATTTTATACATTTTTACTTTCTCTACTAAGTAGAAGAGGTATTGTATTCCACCCAAAAATTCGATGTCGAGATTTCACTGGAAATATATGTTTTGAGGCCCCTGAATCCAAAAAAGCATTTTTAGAAAAAGGTCCGTCCGTGTGTGTGTATGTGTGTGTGTGGTGTGTGTGTGTGTGTGTGTGTGTGTGTGTGTGTGTGTGTGTGTGTCTGTATGTCAGTCTGTGGACAGCATAACTCAAAAACGAAAAGTCGGTTAAAAACCAAAGTTGCTATTTAAGTTTAATGTCTTTCAAGGATGCGAGACGAAGATTTTGTAGAAAATTGCTCCATCCTGAACTACCCTTCGCGTGGAAAACTTTACCAAAATTTTTATTTTCTTGAAAATGGCTCTAACGAGTTTTATTAAAATGCCACATGTTTCAGATATTTTGAACTCAAATGAAATCTATAGTTCGAATTTTCTAGCCGTAGCCTATGTAATCCTGTTTACTCTGGATTACTTTTGAATAACTCGTAAACCGTAAAAGATAGACAAAATTTTACGATACAAAAACTGTAGATCTTGCTAAAACACACAATTTATGTCAAAATGAATTTTTTGTAGAGTGAACCATTTCGAAGATATTCCTTGTTATTTCTATAAGTTTCGGAGAACTTCTGTCAAATGGAACATCAATATTCATTTTTTATATGTTAGGCGTGCAAAGAGAACGCAATTTGAAAGCCTTAAAAGATTTGACTATCACTCAAAGCCTACTGTATTCCCATATCCCCGTTGCACGTGCAAGAAAACGAGGAATAAGATAATTTCTGCAAACGTTTATCCCGGCTACAGGAAGAAGATAGAAAAATAAGGGCTTATAAGAATGGTTAGTACAAGAGTAGAGAAAGTCATGTGAGTGCAATATTGGACATATTTGTTACACTTATCATGTAGAACCCCTGGTTAACGTATGGTCGAAGCAGTACCTTCCATCACCTCCCAGCTGATAATTTTGCGATTTCTTGCTCAAGCATCCCACATCCGTCCTCAACTTCTTCACGACAGACAAAGATAAGTTGAAAATAAATGCACTTAGCATCGGAAACCCTGGCGTCGTGGCCAGTACTTCCGCAAGCTAAAAGGTTATGATACTTGACGTAAGAGAGATTAAATGTCTATGTCAGTTCCGCTCTATGCATAAAGGGGATTCACAACAATCAACGGAAAGAAGCTATCACACAACCTCCTGCTATTTTTAAATGAATCGCAATGTTGTATATTAAGCAGTGCTTTCATGTATTTGCAATCTCCATATCCATTAACTATTTAATTCCAACAATGCTTACCAAAACTATACTTGCATCCTTCCCACATAGAAATATACTCCCTATCCCTCCATATAGATGTACGATTCTCTTTAATTTTTACTTTCTCTACTGCATATAGTAAACAGGAGGAGTATTGTTTTCGACCCAAAATTTCGATGTCGAGATTTTACCGGAAGTATATGCTTTGAGGCCCCTGAACCCAAAATAAGCGGACTTTTAGAGACGGTCCGTGTCAGTGAGTGTGTGTGTGAGTGAGTGAGTGTGTGTGTGAGTGTGTGTGTGTGTTTGTGTGTTTGTGTGTGTGCGCGAATGAAGAATTTTGTCTGATCTCTTACAGTTTATCAGTTACGCAGAAATTATCCAGAATGAACGATTTTGTCTGATCTCTTACAGTTTATCAGTTACGCAGAAATTATCCAGAATGAACGATTTTGTCTGATCTCTTACAGTTTATCAGTTACATAGAAATTATCCAGAATGAAGGATTTTGTCTGATCTCTTACAGTTTATCAGTTACGCAGAAATTATCCAGAATTAAGGATTTTGTCTGATCTCTTACAGTTTATCAGTTACGCAGAAATTATCCAGAATTAAGGATTTTGTCTGATCTCTTACAGTTTATCAGTTATGCAGAAATTATCCAGAGTTAAGGATTTTGTCTGATCTCTTACAGTTTATCAGTTATGCAGAAATTATCCAGAATTAAGGATTTTGTCTGATCTCTTACAGTTTATCAGTTACGCAGAAATTATCCAGAATGAAGGATTTTGTCTGATCTCTTACAGTTTGTCAGTTACGCAGAAATTATTCAGAATGAAGGATTTTGTCTGATCTCTTACAGTTTATCAGTTACGCAGAAATTATCCAGAATGAACGATTTTGTCTGATCTCTTACAGTTTATCAGTTACGCAGAAATTATCCAGAATGAAGGATTTTGTCTGATCTCTTACAGTTTGTCAGTTACGCAGAAATTATTCAGAATGAAGGATTTTGTCTGATCTCTTACAGTTTATCAGTTATGCAGAAATTATCCAGAATGAAGGATTTTGTCTGATCTCTTACAGTTTATCAGTTATGCAGAAATTATCCAGAATTAAGGCTTTTGTCTGATCTCTTACAGTTTATCAGTTACATAGAAATTATCCACAATTAAGGATGTTGTCTGATCTCTTACAGTTTGTCAGTTACGCAGAAATTATCCAGAATTAAGGATTTTGTCTGATCTCTTACAGTTTATCAGTTATGCAGAAATTATCCAGAGTTAAGGATTTTGTCTGATCTCTTACAGTTTATCAGTTATGCAGAAATTATCCAGAATGAAGGATTTTGTCTGATCTCTTACAGTTTATCAGTTACGCAGAAATTATCCAGAATGAAGGATTTTGTCTGATCTCTTACAGTTTATCAGTTACATAGAAATTATCCAGAATTAAGGATTTGTCTGATCTCTTACAGTTTATCAGTTACGCAGAAATTATCCAGAATTAAGGATTTTGTCTGATCTCTTACAGTTTATCAGTTATGCAGAAATTATCCAGAGTTAAGGATTTTGTCTGATCTCTTACAGTTTATCAGTTATGCAGAAATTATCCAGAATTAAGGATTTTGTCTGATCTCTTACAGTTTATCAGTTACATAGAAATTATCCAGAATTAAGGATTTGTCTGATCTCTTACAGTTTATCAGTTACGCAGAAATTATCCAGAATTAAGGATTTTGTCTGATCTCTTACAGTTTATCAGTTATGCAGAAATTATCCAGAGTTAAGGATTTTGTCTGATCTCTTACAGTTTATCAGTTACGCAGAAATTATCCAGAATTAAGGATTTTGTCTGATCTCTTACAGTTTATCAGTTATGCAGAAATTATCCAGAATTAAGGATTTTGTCTGATCTCTTACAGTTTATCAGTTATGCAGAAATTATCCAGAGTTAAGGATTTTGTCTGATCTCTTACAGTTTATCAGTTATGCAGAAATTATCCAGAATTAAGGATTTGTCTGATCTCTTACAGTTTATCAGTTACGCAGAAATTATCCAGAATTAAGGATTTTGTCTGATCTCTTACAGTTTATCAGTTACGCAGAAATTATCCAGAATTAAGGATTTTGTCTGATCTCTTACAGTTTATCAGTTACGCAGAAATTATCCAGAATGAAGGATTTTGTCTGATCTCTTACAGTTTGTCAGTTACGCAGAAATTATCCAGAATGAACGATTTTGTCTGGTCTCTCACAGTTTATCAGTTACGCAAAAATTATCCAGAATGAAGGATTTTGTCTGATCTCTTACAGTTTATCAGTTACGCAGAAATTATCCAGAATGAAGGATTTTGTCTGATCTCTTACAGTTTATCAGTTACGCAGAAATTATCCAGAATGAAGGATTTTGTCTGATCTCTTACAGTTTATCAGTTACGCAGAAATTATCCAGAATGAACGATGTTGTCTGATCTCTTACAGTTTATCACTTACGCAGAAATTATCCAGAATGAAGGATTTTGTCTGATCTCTTACAGTTTGTCAGTTACGCAGAAATTATCCAGAATGAAGGATTTTGTCTGATCTCTTACAGTTTATCAGTTACGCAGAAATTATCCAGAATGAACGATTTTGTCTGATCTCTTACAGTTTATCAGTTACGCAGAAATTATCCAGAATGAACGATTTTGTCTGATCTCTTACAGTTTATCAGTTATGCAGAAATTATCCAGAATGAAGGATTTTGTCTGATCTCTTACAGTTTATCAGTTACGCAGAAATTATCCAGAATGAACGATTTTGTCTGATCTCTTACAGTTTATCAGTTACGCAGAAATTATCCAGAATGAAGGATTTTGTCTGATCTCTTACAGTTTATCAGTTACGCATAAATTATCCAGAATGAAGGATTTTGTCTGATCTCTTACAGTTTATCAGTTACGCAGAAATTATCCAGAATGAAGGATTTTGTCTGATCTCTTACAGTTTATCAGTTATGCAGAAATTATCCAGAATGAACGATTTTGTCTGATCTCTTACAGTTTATCAGTTACGCAGAAATTATCCAGAATGAAGGATTTTGTCTGATCTCTTACAGTTTATCAGTTACGCAGAAATTATCCAGAATGAACGATTTTGTCTGATCTCTCACAGTTTATCAGTTACGCAGAAATTATCCAGAATGAAGGATTTTGTCTGATCTCTTACAGTTTATCAGTTACGCAGAAATTATCCAGAATGCACGATTTTGTCTGATCTCTTACAGCTTATCAGTTACGCAGAAATTATCCAGAATGAAGGATTTTGTCTGATCTCTTACAGTTTATCAGTTATGCAGAAGTTATCCAGAATTAAGGATTTTGTCTGATCTCTTACAGTTTATCAGTTACGCAGAAATTATCCAGAATTAAGGATTTTGTCTGATCTCTTACAGTTTATCAGTTATGCAGAAATTATCCAGAATTAAGGATTTTGTCTGATCTCTTACAGTTTATCAGTTATGCAGAAATTATCCAGAATGAAGGATTTTAAAATATCTTGGCTATCCGGTTGTTGCCGCGTCAAATTATAAAATGCCGACGTTTCGACCATCTTGTCGTGGTCGTTATCACAGGCAAACTGCGCCGCTATGTAGCAGCTAGTCAACTTATATACTGGCAAACAGGTGAAAGGTGGGTAAATGGTGAGCCCTGATAGGCTGGGCAGTCTCTGCATTGCGGCAGTCCTTCTGCATTGCTACGTCACTGCCATAGAATCAATCGGATAGCCAAGATATTTTAAACGATGGCCGTGGAAGCTTGAGAGAATACATGAAGGATTTTGTCTGATCTCTTACAGTTTATCAGTTACGCAGAAATTATCCAGAATTAAGGATTTTGTCTGATCTCTTACAGTTTATCAGTTACGCAGAAATTATCCAGAATGAAGGAATTTGTCTGATCTCTTACAGTTTATGAGTTACGCAAAAATTACCCAGAATGAAGGATTTTGTCTGATCTCTTACAGTTTATCAGTTACGCAAAAATTATCCAGAATGAAGGATTTTGTCTGATCTCTTACAGTTTATGAGTTACGCAAAAATTACCCAGAATGAAGGATTTTGTCTGATCTCTTACAGTTTATGAGTTACGCAAAAATTACCCAGAATGAAGGATTTTGTCTGATCTCTTACAGTTTATCAGTTACGCAAAAATTATCCAGAATGAAGGATTTTGTCTGATCTCTTACAGTTTATCAGTTACGCAAAAATTATGCAGACTGAAAAGGACTCAAAGAGTATTACCAGAAAATTCAAGATATACATAGAATTCGCTATAAAAATAACTTAATCGTAGGACATTTTAAGAAGACCTGGTGTGGGATATACTCAGCCTCGGTAGGTCCCTGAGAGGGGCTACTTGATTGAAAATTAGCAATCCCTGGTTGCCAAGAGCGCGCAACCGATCGGGAGGAGCCGGAGCACTGACCACGTCCCACCATCCAGTACTGCACCTCCCTCATTACGCCTGTGATGGGCAGAGGTGGGGGCGCAGCGGTCGGGCCGTAGACCTTGGCCTGCAAAGGGCTGTTGCACCTCGGGTTAATTATTATGATATTATAATCAAAATCGTTAGAGCTATTTTTGAGAAAATCGAAATTTTTAAAAGGTTTTCATGTAAGTGAAGTTTGGGGTGCGAGGATTTTGTTGAAAATCTTCGTGTCCCATCCTTGGAAGATGTTGAACTTAAATACCAAGAGCCAAGAGCCAAATCAGGTCGCTCGGTTTACCCGGGCGCGATGTATGCCTACTGTACCTATCCGTTTAGTACGGATTTACCCGTGAGGTATATTAGATGGAGTCTTATCACAAGCTATTTGTCAATGTCAGCCAATGGTGACGATTGGTAACTCTCTTGCCTTGACTTGACTTGACTTGGGATAGGAGTGCGAGTTAGTATGTCTATCCATTCTAGTGCACCCAGTGCCCGTCTCTGCACACTTAGCCGGCCAGTTTGTGTAACCGGCAAGTCGAGCAGTGTCAGATAGCGAGAAACCGATGATATGGTGTAATGTGGTGGAATGTTTGGTGTAATGAGGAAGCAGTGGGGCTAATTAACCCAAGACATCCTTGGGTAAGCGATAGCTTTTGCGCCTCCTAGGAAGATGCTGATTATATTGTCCCAGGGTATTGACCAGCTGGTTAGGGTGAGGCGTAAGTTTATCATACATTGAGCGGGCTCTTTCACGCACATCATTCACAATGTATGGAGTGCCAGAATGCGTATGTAGGATATGGGAAGGGAATCTACGGTCAGTATCGTAGATCATCCTAAGGGCCCTGTCCTGCACGACCTGCAATCTACGGTTTGAGCCACAGATCCCCAGGGCTCGCATCCAGACAGGATCAGGGGAGGGATGATCGCACGATACAAGCATAGTTTGAGATATGTGGGCATTGTAGATCTTAAGATGGGATACAGCTTTCCTAGAGCTCCGTGGCCCTGGGCAGCTTTAGCTGTAACATGTTTAGTGAAAGTAAGTCCTCGGTCGAGTTGTACACCAAGGTACTTGGCAGTGTTGACCCAAGGGATTCTCCTGTGACCCAGTGTCAGGTCCCTATCCGGCCTACAGGTTCGAACTTCACCTATCAGTAAAGCAGAGCTTTTCTGTGGACTGATGGCCTTCCTCCACTTTTCACTCCATCTGTTGATGGCGTCGAGGTGTCTTTGTTATGGGGGGGAGGCAGTAACCTAGGTTTTTGTTACGGGCCAGTATGAGGACATCGTCGGCATACTGGCACGTAACAGTGCTGGGTTCTACGGGGAAGTCAGACATGTATGCAGCAAAGAGTAGTGGCGACAGAACACTGCCTTCCGGGACTCCAGCCGCTATTGGTCTGATAACTTAAATACAGAGTTTGTTATTCAACTGAACTTTGGTTTTGAGTTATATTGTTCACAGACCGTCACACGCGCACAAGAAGCCTTTTATAAAAATGTTATTTTTAGATTCAGGGGATCCCAGATATTTACTTCTGGTGAAATCTCGATATAAAGTTTTCAAATGGAATGCAATATTTTCCTACCTATTTGTATTAGAGAAAGTAAAAATGAAAAAGATGGTACTAGCGAATGCGCTGTCATCTAGCCACAGATAGTGAAAGCAGATATGTATACTCGACGGCGAATGTAGAAGCAGAGATACAGTTACCTAGCGCTGAGGCCTCTGTGGGCACGTAACGAGGCAAGATGGTGTGGTGTAGGGACGAGACCTAGAAGGCTAAGTTAGGTGTTCGCCACACACCGAGCCACGAGGTACCTCTTAACAAGATCCGTCGCCACATGGCCACGTGCTTACAGCGACATAAAATAGAATATTAAAAAGATTAATAATAATAATAATAATAATAATAATAATAATAATAATAATAATAATAATAATAATAACAACAACAACAACAACAACAATAATAATAATAATAATAATAATAATAATAATAATAATAATAATAATAATAATAATAATAATAATAATAATAATAATAATAATAACAGTAATAATAATAATAATAACTATAATAAGGATATTTTATATAAAACAAAATAGAATATTAGATTTATATATGATAACTATTTCACCGTACATGATCATGTACAGAATCATGTGTTTTCTCGATCCTATACAGTAGGAAAACATGTTGGAAGATAATAGAAATGTTACAGAAATCTAGATTACCTACCAGATATACCAAGAAGGTTGCGGTGTAGGTAAGCCATTACTTACCGTTATTGTCAAGTGGGCGACTCGCATTCGCGAAGTTGTGGAATCAATCCATGCGGCCGATCTTCATCCCTCATGAGTTTTTTCGGGGTTTCCCCGGGTCGCTAGGCGAATGCTGAGAAGGATAATTTCCCGAATTTCCTTTCCCTCGATTTCTCTTCACTTCACCTTCAGTATGGCATTAATTTGTCATCTTTGTACTGTCTTGACTCAACTCGTTTGAATTTTATTAATTTTTAATGTTAATTTACACTGCAGATTATATTTACTGATTAGACCATGTATTTTTTGAACTTTAAATTATATATATTTACAAAACTGTAAAATAATGTACAATATACGCTTTAGAAATGCCTTACAGCAATTGGAATTGAATGG
The DNA here is from genome assembly GCA_030765045.1 of Tenodera sinensis. NCBI lineage: Eukaryota > Metazoa > Arthropoda > Insecta > Mantodea > Mantidae > Tenodera > Tenodera sinensis. Next base: position 145,644,549 of record CM060965.1, on the reverse strand, counting down.
CTCCATTTCGCTCTTTTCATTAAATTTTCCTCGACCCTGAAAAATGCCAGACTTGCAGAGGTCTTATAGGACGACAAAACAGCGGTTTTTAAGTTTTTAGCGGAGTGCAATATCAATTTGATGATTTAAAATTTTAGTTATCTCTTTATGCTTTTTAGCATATTTATTTCCACTATTTTTTACTTTTTGTGTACATTTTTCTTGTTACTAGTATTTTTATTTTTGAGTAAAATTTATATCTGGCTGTCGCCATGAATCTTTTAAGGACGCTGATGACCTAGAAGTTGAGCACCCTTAAATCCACAAACCAACCAACCGACCCTGAAAAATTCACTTTCCAAATTCATAACGTTTAATTAATAACCCTGAGGTGCAACAGTCCTTTCCGGACCTAGACCTACCAACCGGCCCCACCTCAGCCCGTCACAGGCGGTCATGAGTGGGGTGCAATACTGGAGGTGGGACGTGGTCTACACCTCGGTCCCTTCCGGCCGGTTAGGCGGTCTTTGCAACCACGGGCCGCTACTTTCAATCAAGGAACCTAACGATACTGAGTGGACAGCGGACCAGATCTCCCAGCGGAAGAAAATCCCCTCGGCAGAAGCGAGAATTGAACCCAGGTCTCCCTCTGCAATGCGATCCTGAAAACTTGTATAGTTACACCTAACCTTTTTCATCAGTGTCCAAGTTCCGCTGCCTAGTTGTAAGTTCGAACAAAACATATAAATTAGACTTTGGGAGAATTAAACTTGTTGTTAACTGGAACCTTTAGTCTATCTACCAGCTCAGTGCAGAAAATGCACATGTACACAAAACAAAAACTAGGCATATTAAATTAATTGAGTAGGCAAGAATCATAACCCACATGATCCAAAATACAAATCGGAGGTAGCACTATGTTACAATTCAGTTTTCTGCATAGAATATGATTCCAGAGAAATTTGGTTTCGATTTCTCACTTGCCCCATGTTTTAATAAGCGACAAACTTTCCGGTTTCTCCCAAATGGAAATGAGTTTAACCAATACAAACTGGTTTTCGGTTGTTTACCAAAATGTAGGTTTTTGTATCATTTGAGTTATGACTTTAACCCACGCAATTGTAGACCTTGTGAACAAAATGAATGGTATTCTTCCTTTGAAATAAACAATTGCTGTTTCAGTAAAATTAGCCAAAAGTGAAAAAAAAAAAAAAATATTTTATTGATGCGACTGCTTTTATAACATAAGCTGCTTTTAAAATGTCCAGTTCAATCATAATATATACAATTCGTAAATGTGATGAAAGCTCTATATATTATAACTGAAAAGTAATGGGAAAAGGATAGGGAAAAGTTGAGATTTGGGTAGTACGTCATGGATTTAAAAAAATATACTCGTAAATGCATGCGCAATGTAGGCTCCAGGCTAAAGGAAAACAAACAAGCGAGTCAGGAATGAGTGAGTGAGTGAGTGAGTGAGTGAGTGAGTGAGTGAGTGAGTGAGTGAGTGAGTGAGTGAGTGAGTGAGTGAGTCGATAAAGAGGACTTTTGGGTTTATTACATTGACCTTCATAAACTTGACACGGCTGATCACCTGTGAAGCCTTGATTAATAACGCTCGCCGCGAAAGCTTCAAATCTTACAAAGGTATAAACATACATTTTCTAACTTTGAATTTCTATTACTTAATTTAAGTGCAATATCTTTGTAAGCGTCCATTTTTCTTTTTAAAATATGTGAGAATGCATGAATGAAAGAAGAAAAGAAAACGCAGGAACTTAGCTATTTACCTACTCTCAGGAGCTGAATTTATTAGCATTTATGTGAAGCCCTCAAAACGATAATAACAATAGTAATAATAATGATAATAATAATAAGAAAAAAATTAGATTAAGAATAAAATGTTTAAGTAGTGAAGAAGTTTAGGAGTTAGATTTAGTGTACTTTATTGCGTAACACCGCAGATTTAGGAGTACTGTTTTCCTTACAGATGACCAAAATTATTTATTATAATACTATAAATAAAATGTCCTATTCAAAAAATAACATTAAAAAAATAACATGATCATTTACATTACACAGGCATGCCACATTACAATGCAATTGTAGCTCCATAAAAGAATCACAATCACTGTAGCTTTAGTGCCACAGTCAGTGAACAATAAATCAGTTATGAGTCTCAGCGGTGCTGAAAATGTGGGTAAAGTATCCCATTGTTTCACTGCACCCTTCAGAAATTCCCTTATGGTTCTTAGAAGCAAGCGGTCACGTCGGGAGCGCACACGAAGATGGGTGAGTGCAGGTTGCGCCGTATCATTACCCTGAGTCTCGAGGCCGACCAGTATATAGTGAGCGAGAATGAAGGAGACAGTGAACTCTCGCGTTCTGAATCATTCATCTGACCTTCACAACGTAGTGTGTATAACAAGGAGGAAACATGTGTATATGTTTACCTCTTCGAGCGTGCAATGAGGCTGTGTTTTAGGTGCACAGTTCTAGGAATGTATAACTTCCAGCAAGGTCTTCAGATGGCAAATTGGCTTCCCAAATATCCACAATTGTTCCTCGATACACCTCCACAATATTTGCATATCGCGTCAGCAGCAGTTAAGGGACACTGGGACTAAATTTTCTAAATTTTTCGATTTTACATCTATTTACTTGAAAATTGGCACACTTGGTATGAATAAATAAAGAAATATCTGTGCAAAAGCTCAATGTTCCAGCTCAAATAATTTCTCAGGTAATAGATTAAACACTTTTAATCAGCTAATTTTTTTTTAAACTGCCATCACATTTTTCAGAGAGTTATGAGTTATGCTAGTGGCATTTTTAAAAATAAAGCATTTATTGAAGTTGAAGAATATATTTTTATTTTTATGAAGTTGTTCATGTTTAAATTATTTTTCTTTTCAGCATAAACTATTTCTTTGTGAACCATGAAGAATATATTTTTGTTTTTATAAGTTGCTCATGTTTAAATTCTTTTTCTTTTCAGCAATAACTATTTCTTTGTGAACCAATGTAAAGCAATCATCAACTGCATATTTGGATCTTTAAATAACACGTTGACATTATTATGCAAATAAATATACTAATCAGAGCAGAACTGAAATTTAAGTAATAAAATCCATACAAAATGCAAAACTGAGAAGAAAAAGAGCACCATTGTGTTGCACCACAATGTGGTTAAAATGAAGCACACGGGACTTTTAAAAATGGCGAGGCGGGGAAAACGTTTGCCCAAAATGATTTACAGGTGTCCATAGAATATTTATGGTATGATTCAGAAATCGAAAATGTCATTTTTATCTAAAAATTTAGTCCTAGGGTTGCTAAAGTAGACCACTGCTTAGTCGAACAACAAAGGCAGGGTGCTCCACACATTGCTATGTAAGCGCCGAGTGAGAAGGTTGGTAAAATACCCCGTGAAGCAGTAGGGATAGCATATATGGAATCCAGAGTACCTAGAAGCAATAGATCTAAGTGGTCAAGTCCGGAGCACGCAGGTAGATGGGTGAGTGCTGGTTGTGCAGTATCATTGCTCTAAATCTGCCAGCACATAGCGAGCGGGAATGTAAGAAAGAGACAACAGCAAAAACAGCGCTTATCTTTGTGCAATTTCGTGCTCGGAATGAGAAAGTTCCTATGAGAGGCGCTAGAAGCAAGAAGTCTATCCATTGTAGCTGTAATTGAAATTGAAGCCAAAATCCTATAACAGCAATGCAGACGTACATATCTGTAAGCACGTGAAAAAGAGCAGAACTAATATTCATTCTCTTGCCTCCATATCAATGCGAACTTCAGTCAGGTATCTAAATGAAACTGCACACTGGTTTTCAATAGTCACAAAATGTCTGTCCTAAACTGCTCACTGAGTTTTAAGGAACGTATTTTCAAAGATAATTGGAAAATAAATATAGAAAGATAAATAAAATATTCAGATAAGATTTTATACAACAAGACACGAGGGACATAAAACATGGAAATGCCCTATAAAGTTGGTTGTTTAATGGTTGCTGAAATACTCACATGCACTCAGTGCATGACTGCACCTGACACTTGCACCTGAGGCCCACGAAAGCTGGGCAATGATTTTTGCTCCTTTCCTCTGATTTTGATGATTCCATATTTACAAGACATTTCAATTTATTATGAATCTGATTAGAGTTTTACAAAATTCATGTAATATGAGATAAAGAAGCTTGTAAGTATTAAAAATATCTTATTATACTTTGTTCAGATTTTTAAATTGCATTGTATGATATATCTGCTACAATGCTTATTTGTTTTTCTTTAGAGCTAGTGCAAGAAAAGCTTGCCAGTACGCAGGATGTGCAGAATACTGTTCTCGTATCGTGCCATTACGCCTGTTGTAGGGTGACAGTATCTGTATTAGGACCACAGTATACAACCTCTCGAGGTGTGCATATTGCAGTGAATGAATAGAACAGTTGGAGCGGCAGCTATAGTATATCTAAGAATTAGAGTGACATCGCGCCTGCGTGTTGGCAGAGTAGTGAGTCAGGCGGCTAACGGTGAACCCGACACGCGTCTGTTTTCTTTTGTTGTGCAGAGCTGTCCGTCCCGCTTTTTGGTGGGATAATAGATAGGAGCTGATTTATGTTTAGAGTAAAAGGTACTGAGTTTAATTGGCTTTGTCAAATTGATAGTTACATACTGATGAAAGTAAAGGAACACAAAGATGCAGGATTCGCTTGAAATGAAATATAATTGATCAGTACAAAGCAAGTACACTGGCAGGGACAGCGTAACGCCTAAACACATGGAGAAACGTCATGTTATATTTTGTCATCTAATTCTCGAATGACAAAGTAATTCACTACATTTTATACACAAATTAAAACAGTTTCTATACTTTTTTCACATACATACTTTGTTCCACTTGTTTTTCTTTCTTTCTTCATTATTGCCTTTATTTCATCACGGTTTACAATGTATGTGCTTATGTCAAAGCAAGGGTCAACTAAACGCATAATAGGATACCTCGGAGAGTCTTCTTGCATGTATATAATTAAATTCCAACAACTTTTCCGGAATCATTATGCCGCTTTTTCCCCGTAGTGTATTTACTATATTCTGCATTTATAACGTTTCTTCTCATTTAATATAGTGGATGTTAGAACATTTATCTACATATATGTAGGTGATGAGGTAAACAAGCAAAAACATGGCTGATAATACACATTTTAGATGACATCGTGGTTTACACAGTAATTGCAAAACTGCCTGGTTGGACATTCTTGAAGATATCGCTGGTGTCACCGCCCATAACACAGCCTTGATAGGCCAAAGCGGAGGTTGGAACTGTCACTGTTATATCCAATAATATGCGCTTAATATCTGGCTGTAGCAAATTAGAGGTAGTATAATTTATTATCCACGTGGAGTGCATTCAGTCCGATAAGATACCTGCCAAACCAGTTGGAGTTGGTGCTGCTTATCACTTAGCACTTCAAGTGTGATGTTCTAATTCTAGAATAGACTACACAATGCGGGTAGTGGAACTGGAATGTGACTACAATCGAGCGAATAACGCGATGTTATCAGGGTAGCACCGAAGTCTCGCGCAATTCCGCTGGCAAGCTTTTGTTGCGTTACATCTACCCTTTGTTTGAAATTAACGTAGAGTTCATAAATAAAAACTATAATCCGTCTAGCCAGCGGAAAATGAAAACAAAAGTGTTATGCTTTTAAGGGCACTACTTCCAAATATCCTCCAGTAGAAGCCTGGCATTGATACACACCCTGTTTAGTTTTTTGTTAAAGAAGTGAATCCTGTGACTCATACATTTTTGAAAATGAGTGCAGATTCCATAAGTGATCAGAAATGTCAACAATTGTTACGCCTTTCTATCAGCGGCAACAGCCATCAATGCAAGTCTTGCTGGACCAGTTTCCAATGCATTCATGTTGCGCTGCCGCCCTCTGTACATTAGGTAACCAAATGCCACAAAAACAATGAGGTACAGAAGAGCTACAGCTACGATGAGCACTCCGGGCGCACCAGTTTCCACCTTCACACTGGCTTCTGTTGGAGCTGTTGTTGGGGACAACAGTCTGATGCTAAGGGGATCTGCTAAATTTCTCTGTTGACGAAGAACCAATACTTCGTCGATAGGTACGGCCTCAGTGAGGGAAAATGGAGGTACGACCACCTCGCCGGTCTCGTTGATATGAACAGTAGCATTTATCCCAAGATGGTCTGAAGGAAACAATTCTTCTTCATCATCGTTTATCCTCAAGTAGAATCCTGGCGTATCCGCGATATACCTATAGATAAAATATAAGAGCATGCCATATATTAAAATGCGAATGGGATGTATAATATAAAACAGCAGCAGAATTATTTTTAACAGCCTTAATGCTCAATTACGAGGGCCAGATGTCGCAATTTGTTATTCAGTATTGAAAGAACTGACATGTCAGTTATATTAGTATCCCTTCAATTGGAGCAAAATATAAGCATCCTGCTTTCCCAAGCTACATAAGCCTCAAGATAAGAACAGATAATCCCTCCACTGCCATGTTCTTGATTAAGTATCTGTTATCACTTCACAGCCTGGCTAGTCTACACACTGATACTTGTAGGTGGCTATTAAACTGTACATCAATTAGTCATTTATGAATCCGCTAAGTTTATACAATCTTCTAGTTGTGTTCTAGTGTTGAGAACTAATATACTGACAGTCTTGAATTCATAATGGATTAAACATGTCCAAAGTGAAATGTAATGCAAGTTACCGTGTGCAACAGTATGCAACGGAATTTAAGGATATTTTCAGTTGTGACGATAAAATATTTCAGCCATGTGGCAAAGCTATAGTGTTAGACCAACATTTGGAAGTAACACAACATCTAAGTGGTGACAAACATAACACTGTATTAAGAAATGTCTTAGTTACATATCCGCAAATCTGTGTTTCCTCTGTGATTCCATAAACAAACCAGTAGAACTGCCTTTGAGAGAAGCAATTCAAGTAGTTCAGGACGTGAGAGGAAAAAAATTGAAAAAACTGATCGCTCTTTCTGCTCATGTAGCATAACTTAAAAAGAAAATGCAAGGAAGTGTTCGAAAATATTGGGTTTAACATAATGCTTAAAATTTCAAATGTGTTGGATGGGCAACAAGAAGAAATTGTTGATTTGAGTGTGAGTGACATTTCAAGTTATAATTATACTAGACTTCTCGTGATGTGGAGCGATTATTTTCGAAATTCAAGACACTTTGTGATAATTGTCAATCTTTCGGGTTGGAAAATTTGAGGGAGCATGTAGTCGTATTCGGTAACTCTACAGTACTTGGTGATCCTTTCCACGAATAACGCCTGGTGAGTACCACGTACGTTTATATTAGCTCAGCCATTTAGATCTTAAAAATATTTTCTTTGTTTTAGCACATATTTCTTACATTTTCACGACACAGAACATAAATATTTCCCTAGTTTTAGCACCTAATGATATATGAGCCGAAGTTTTCCTTGTGACGATCATGCTTTAAGTTTTCTCGGGCTTCCAGCTAGGTGAATGGATTAGACATGACGCTTCGGGAGCGCGCATCTCCCTCATCTTCAGGCTACTGAATGCCTATTCTTCAGCATTCTGAAAATGGGAGAGATGTATGCTCCCGAAACGTTATCTCTAATTCATCCACGTGGCCGCCCGACAAGACTTGCAGTACAATTAATCATATAATATTATCCGGCCTGAAAGGATTCTTGCAATTGTCAAAAGCCTGAAATAATATATACCTACGAGGGATCATAGAAACTAAGGTTACAAAGCCTGCAGTCAAAATTTGCATTTTATTTCATACAGCCAATACGGCCAACTGATAGGACATACATTAGATTATTTTTCGACATAGAGTCCATATCAGTTTAGGCTCTTGCACCAGTTGCCTCCTGGTAAAAACCCTGTCGCGTGTTCAATCACATTATCGCGGAGTGTTTCCCCTCCTTGTCTGAAGCGAATCTTCGGCACCCTAGGTGCTGCTTCAAATGAAGGGGAAAGAAGGTGGAAGTCGCTTGGAGCGTGGTCCAGGCTGTAGGGAGGGTGATCGATGATGTCCCAGCCAAAACTGCTTAAACTCACGGTGACTTTTTCTCTACTGGCCGCAAACTTTCGACGCTATTCTGCGTTATTATGCTGATGAGGCACTACTATCACTCCCCAACTCTCTACCAGCTGCCGGTAAATTTCAGTGGATTTCTTCGCGCGACCAGTTTTCCAAACGGATCGCTATTTGTGTTTACCTACACTTAAGTGTTGTAGGTGGCAGATTGCTGAAACTCTGCGCATTTGCCAACCGCATGTATTAGAATTACTGCACACTACTAATTTCTCTATAATGGAAGAAACACCAGGGATATCGGCCCTTTAACCTTAGTTTCTGAACACGCCCCGTACAAACAACCCTATTTATGTGTTGTACATACATCTATGACGAAAAACCTTAGTCTTAATTATAAGAGCTACTTCTTTGCTGCTTCTTCTTCCTGTTCATCATCTGATTACCTTCCCCATGTGGAGGACTTACACCCCCTTGGAAGTACGAGCCTGTGCCTAGGGTCAGACGCCTGTCGGGGAGCAGACGAATCTATGGACCGGACAGAGTGAAGACCTGGAAGGAGGTGGTCAGCTCAGCAGCAGGTATGAGAGTGAGGAAGAGGATGATATGGAATGCAGGTGAAATGAGTGAAGAAAAATGTGATGATGGAGCAGTTGGTGGAATGAGTGGCGAGAGAAACCGGAGAACCCGTAGAAGATCCACCCTGACGCCGCTTCGTCCACCAAGAATATCAAATGTGTCCTTGGGATCGAACCTGGCCGCCTTGGTGATAGGCAAACGTCTAACTGCTCGGCTACGGCACCACCTCTTTCATTCCTGAGAATATATTTTTTTTTAAAGTCTACTAAACAAAGAAGCTTTTTGACATTATGTTGTCTAAAGGTGGTTCATATTTTTACTTTTTCTACTACGTATAGTAAGCAGGGGGAGTATTGAATTCCACCCAAAAATTAGATACGAAATTTCACCGGAAATATATGTTTTGAGATCCCTTGAATCCAAAAATAAACATTTTTAAAAAATATCTGTGCGTGCGTGTGTGTTAGTGTGAGTCTGTCTGTAAACAGCGTAACCCAAAATGTCGATTAAATACCCAAAGTTGGTATTCAAGTTTAATATTTTTCAAGGATGCAACATGAAGATTTTGAAGAAAATTGCTCCATCCTAAACTACTCTTTACATAGAAAATTTTTCGAAAAATTTTATTTTCTTGAAAATGGCTCTAACGATTTTGATTAAAATAACATATGTTTAAGGTATTTTTATGAAAAATGCCGATGTGCCGGAATTTCGTCCCAGTAAATCTACTGACATGGAGCTGTCGTTTTTAAGCACACTTAAAAACCATTAGTCTGGGCCGGATTTGAACCCTCGACCTTGGGATCAGGAGGCCAGCATCCAACCAAATGAGGCACCCAGACCGACGAGTAATTTTTAGACTACCCAAGATACATGCGCACACAATTTTCTCTTTATAATATTAATGTAGAAAATAACCGAGGAGTACAACATAAAAGTCACTTACCCGGTGCCATTAATGGTATAGATGGTAGGCGTCTTGGACTGCTCAGCAATTTTTGTGACTCTAGTAGTCTGGGACACGCTGTAATACCAACCGAACTGATCACGCACCCAAACAGGAGGGAAATCAGGTGGCACAATCTTCCGATCACAAAGCTGTATGACGTTGTCGATGACGCCCAGTACAAGACTCAGGGTACAGCTGGCCCTTAGAGTTTCCAAGGGGAACAGTGCTGGACAGACATACACCTTCCCTAGATGTTTGCATTCCTCCAGGTCCGCAGTCAACTCAGCCGCCTTCTCCTTAAGTTTGGAGACGAGCACCAGGTGTCCAGGGGCTGCTACTTCGAGGTATTGTCCACTCCGTTCATCATACACCGGAAATGAATGTGGTCTATACAAGTCGAAGTGCCTCTTTTCCGCCTGTGTAAAACAGCACAAGCAACATTACAATACAGACGGTACCGGTATTCACTGACAATACTGAAGAGATTGCGCGCAATTCAAAACATTGCTCATGATGATGGCAAACGTAAGCACAGAACATATTACAGCGAAAATAAGGCGTTAATTCTATCTAAAAGTTCTCTTCAACAGCCCATGCAGAAAAGGTAACATGGAAACAAATTATTAATCTCTTTCGTCTCCAAAGAACATTTGAAAGAAAGTACTCATCAACAGAATTTTTATACATTTAAATTACACTTTCTGATGCAGTCTAGTGGTAACTGAAATAAAACTAGTTAAGTTAGTTTATTTATACCACGGAGATTACAGTCATACTAGAAAACATCGTTCTATTTGTCAAGCCAGAATTTGTTTTGTAGTTGTATTGTGGCAAATACAGATTCTTGGCCCTATTCTGATAGCCATGACGTAAAGTTCAGTAAACTCTAATAAGCTGCCAAGAGCTAAACTATTAATATTTTTAGTACATTAGCAAGCAGCTTGATACCTAAATATTTTGTGCTTGTGATCGAGTGGGCTCGACGTCAATCTGCCATGAACTAAACGAATATTCCGTAGGTTCAAACCTCCTTATAGGATTTTTGTAATCAGTAATCATCACATTGCATGTGCTAACCAGGAATGAAAAAGCAATAGTAAGCACAGAAAAATGATTACATTACTAGCATTTTACCACATTTACAGTCACATGTAAGAATAAAGTGAGCTCAAAAGGGGCTTGATTAATGAATAAGTGCTCAAACTGTATTTTCGTCAATTTAATGTAATGTATTTATAATTTGTTTTGCAATAGCTTATCATTGGTCAAGAAGGGAAATGGAAGTGAATAAAACAAAGCTGTAAGCCATTACTGCAGTTTTGAACACATGTCCTCAGAACATCACTGCGACCGAAACGTAGTAATTGCGCTCGACCATCACAACGTTGTGAGGACTAGTCTTTCAAACTCCATGTTAGCTGAGGTATGTGGTTTACTGGTCTGTTACAAGCCGTTAGAGAAGTTTAAGGTTCTCTTGGTGTTTTATCTTCGTTAACAAACATGACTTAAGCTGTTACGCTTGCTATACAAACTAGTAAATGCTGTGATTTATGCCAATATTGAATTATTAAACTACATAACATTTGTTGATGTGATTGTACCACTCCATTATGAATGTAGGCTGTGTTAAATTTGTCATAACCTATCACTATCCCTTGGCACAGATCCATCATTTTGAAAGTGGCTCTATTACCATAGGTTCTCGTTCATTTCCATAAATGAAGTGTAGGTGTGTGGTCAAGATGGACTCCAGGCGTACCTGCTTCTTAGTGAGTTGCATAAATTCGAAAAAATAGGCGTAGGTGATCTACCTAATATAATAAAATATTAATTGAATAAGTCCTTTTTTTTTTTTTTTTTTTTTTTTTTTACTAATATATTTTTAAACGAAACGCGTTATTTCGATATTAAAATGGCGTCTTTTTCTGTAGCGTTAATACAAACTGAGAGCTTAACATAACTTTTAGCAGTACACGAAAATATCTCCCTTCCTGGCGTTTAGGCTCCACGTGGAATAGTAACAAACCTGAGTATAAAGTCTCAAAGTATACCTATTCAGCCTATAAACAACATGCTGAAGCTCTGATTCGTGCATAAACAGACTTACAAACATATCCCTATGGTTTTATGGTTTTGCTTCCATATGCAATGCAAACAAAATCACCAACTTGCAAAAGCTGCAATCCTTAGAGCGTAACACAATACATAATATTTCAGTTCCAGATATACAGAGAGACCCAAAAACATGAGAACCGCTACGCGGTGTTTTTCCACTGCACAAACGGAAACACGATAACAGCAGCTGATGTACACAAGGTCACGTGGTTGACTTGTTTTTCTCTGCTCTGGAAGTGCAGTACACAGGTGACGGTGATATCATGTGGTTGAATTATTACAGCGTGCTTTATTATTTTGTCCTTTACTTAGTCACAAAGTGTATTATGGCTCAGCATTTGTTTTCTACTGCACAGCGTGTATTTATTTATGGTTCGTATGTGTTAACTTGGTCAACTCGCCAAGTGAAAGTGCGATTTGCAGATAGATATCTATCTCTGGGGAAGGATAAAGTGTACAGGACACACCATGGAAGAATTAAAACAAAATATCCTCCTGGAAGCCCTAATGACCTAGTTGTCGACGGGCCCGTAAACCCCACTACTCCTCCTGGAAATTGCCAGCATTTCTCCACGTGAACTATGGCGAGTGTTGGATAATTTCCTAAAGAGGTGCCAAAAATGTATGGACAACGATGGTGGCCAGTTTCAGCATCTCCATTAATAACATTGGTAAGTAAAGCCTTTAAAAGTATTTTTAAAGATGTATGGCTTCACCCGCGCTCTTCCATGACAGCGGCAGTCGGCGACGAGCGCCAAGGACGCGCTCAGATAGAACACAGCGCAGCCGGTTCACAGTCTTTTGGATCACCCGTTATAACAAAATGCTCTCTCTTATGAAGATATAAAGGAATTAGTGTATCTAAAAAGTACAAAAAGTGGGGAATTAGGCAACTTACCTTAAGTGGGAGTTTGATGTAGAAGACGATGGAGGACTTGGTAGCGTAGCCCTGGATTGAGGCATAGGAGTAGTAGTCGTAGACTGCATCCGGTTCTACTTCAGTCAGAGGTCGAATGCTTTCCGGCAGATTTCGCTTGGCAGTTCCCAGTGCCATCACTAGTTCTAATGGTGAAACAAGCTTGGGACTCAGGCGGTTCTGAAGTAAGTCGTGTATAGCCTCCATCATGTCCGTCGCATAACTGTCTATGTTCTCAAGAATCAACCCAAGAGAACGCAGCATTGACGATATGACCAAACTCTTTCCGGCAAAGCTGCTAAATTGCTTTAATCTGACGTCCACGTCGTTGATTCTTTTCTTGTTTTCCTGTTATGGAGTAAGCGAATTAAATAGAAATATTATAAAACATGTGTACCTAAGGATATTTCCTAACCTCTATTTGTTTCTAGGTCAGTGATCACTTTAGCTGAATAAATACGGGTGTTTGACAAGGAGTGATGTCAGTTGGATTTTCTTTTTCTCATCCCAATAACTTTTATACATCGGACTGTAATATACATGGTAGGTAACGAAAAAGAACATATCGTTACATTCACATGACTTTCATTACACACTATCGTTTGTTACTTTCTTTACTACGTATAGTAAAGTAGAGGAAGTATTGCAATCCACCCAAAAATTTGATGTTGAAATTTCACCGGAGATATGTTTTGGGGCCCCTGAATAAAAAAAAAAGCATTTTTAGAAAAAAGTTCCATGTGTGTATATGTCTGTGTGTCTGTCAGTCTGTGGACAGCATAACTCAAAAACGAAAAGTCGGTTAAAAACCAAAGTAGGTATTTAAGGTTAATGTCTTTCAAGGATGCGACACGAAGCTTTTGAAGAAAATTGCTCCACCCTAAACTACCCTTTAGATGGAAAATTTTGATTTTCTCGAAAATGGCTCTAACAATTTTAATTAAAATGCCATGTGTTTGAGATATTTTTTATGGAAAATGAAATTTATATCTTGAATTTTCTGAAGTCCTATTTACTCTGGAAGACTTTTGCATAACTGGTAAGCCATAAGAGATAGACCATATACAAAATATGTAGATCTTGCTAAAACACCAATTTATGTCTGAATAATTTTTTTTTAGAGTGAACCATTTCGGGGATATTGCTCATTATTTCTGTAAGTTTTGGTGAACTTGCACTTACGTTAAATGGAACATCGCCATTCATTTTGTATACGTTAACCGTTTAAAGAGAACGGAACCTCAAAGCTTTAAAAATATTTGACTATCGCTCAAAACTGACTGTATTCCCATATTCCCCTTGCACCTACAAGGAAATAAGCAATAAGATAATTTGTACAAATATTCATTTCAACCAACACGAAGAAGATATGGGAATAAGTGTTTGTGTGAATGCTTAGTACAAGAGTAGAGAAAGTCATGTGAGTGCAACACATCAGATTTTTTTCATATAACTGCTACAAACTGTTTTTACAAAAAACTACTTTTCTGTTCACTTCATATTAATCACATAATTGTTTGCAAAATTAACTTCATGGTACAGTTCGTTTTAAGCACAAGATGCAAGAACGAAACCGAAGTGATACTCAAATGTGTAAAAGCTGTTTATTTATGGTAATCTTGAAATTCTACTCTTTCCATAACGCGAAAAACAACCGAATGGCGGCAGCACTTTAAAAAGTGACAAAAACAGTGAACGGTTCAAACGAATAACGGATATCTTGAAAATGGCTGATGCAGTAAAAAGTGAAGATAAATTGTGTATTTTGAAGAGATTTATATTTTTTACTGTACGCTTTTCTTTCTCTTTTACGGTTTACAAGTTATATTCTGAGTGAAGAAGGATTCAGAAGCTGTTCGCAGCAAATTCAAGATGATATACATGTTAATTGTTATCCTAAAATTGTACGGCACTTCAATCAACATCTTGGGGTATTGTTGACAAAATAAAATGTTTTCATGTAAAGGGTAGTTAAGGCTGGTCAGAGCTTTGCAACGTACAGAACTTGGACCAAACTTCGATTCTATCCGACATTTCATTTTTGAGCTATGTTGTTCACTCACAGAGGTACACGCGCGCGCCGTTACTTTCACTAAAAATAGGCTTTTATTGAAGGTGAGGCTCACGAAATCTAAAAACACGTTCTTGCTGTGAAATCTCGACTCAATAATGGGTGGAATGCACTAGCTCCTTTACCTACTAGCACGTGGTTGAGAAAGAAATGTGATTTGTTGCAATCACATGACTTTCTCTACTCTTATACTAATTATTCTTACAAACACTTATTCCCCTATCTTCTTCATGGTAGTTGACATAAACATTTGCAGAAATTATCTTACAACTGATTTTCTTGTAGCTGTTGGTAGGCTTTGAGAGACACTCAAATCTTTCAAAGCTTTAAAATTACGTTCTCTTTGCATGGCTAAGATATAAAAGAGCAAATAAAGATCTTCCGTTTGAGAAAAGTTTAAATACTCAAAAACTCACACAAATAATAAGGAATATCTCCGAAATGGTACACTCCACAAAAATAATGCATTTGGGTA
>CM060965.1:145611873-145624373 GCA_030765045.1 Tenodera sinensis | reverse complement strand
AGGAACGAATTAAACATGTTCAGACTAAATGATAAGATAAAAGCAAACAAATACAATTGGTTTCAACATCTAACAAGAATAAATGAAGATAGATTTCTACAAAAAGATGTTATGCCTTTAGGCCATAGAAGTATTGGAAGATCTAAACAACGCTGAAAAGATCATCTGCCATAAATTTTAACTGGAGAACGGAACGGGTCAACATGATGATGACGACGACGATGATGATGATGATGATGATGATGATGATGATGATGATGATGAACTGTCATTATCAGTTGCCGGCTTATGCTAGCATGGTTAACCATGCTCTTTTCTTAAGTTTAGGTTCAAGTCTTAACCTAATAGGTCACATTGGACGATGAATGAATGAAATGGGTGAAATGATGCTCAGATGAGCCCGGAGTCCATAGAAATTAGTTACTCTACATTTACTTTTTCAGGATAAGGGACAGCCCCCCCCCCCCAAAAAAAAAAAAAAAAAAAAAAAAAAAAAAGATCGTAACTGTGAGGCAGATACACTACGGAGGTGGGCTGTTTGCTTGTTTTCACAGTCGTGTAAACAACTATGATTATAACTTGCGGAGGGGGACTTGCCACTTCGACCGAAAGGTAATTCTTTGTGCCTATGCTCCGGCAGAATGAATGAGACAAATGGATTCGAAGGGCGACCAGAACGCTACCACGATGGAGCAAAGGGCAGAGTCCCTACATTTTCCCAGTTACGAGATCGGCCACGGGGATCGAACCCTCGACCTCCCAAATGCGGGCCGTAGATGTTACCGTCTGAGCCATTCTGCTTGGTTTCAGCATCTAAGTCGTTTACTTCTGAATGTTTAGATAGAAATGATCCAGTATTTGCTACATAGATGACTTAGTGGCCTAGTCACCATCTGTAATATATTTATTGCTTCTTTTTGTTATGTGGAGGGAAATTGAGTCGTGTTATTTATTACCCAATTCAATGTTTACCTGGTGACGTTGAAAAGTTATGGGAAAGGAATGATGTGTATGGGAATACTACCTCCAGAGCCATCTCTCTCGCTGTAGGCAATGCTGCTTTGAATTGTTATTTATATCACTCCAAAAATTGTCATCCTTAAATTATTCACAACCGCTTACGAAACATTTTAATTATCTGAAACTTTCTCACCTTTTAAAGTTATCCTGAACAACTATACCACCGTCTAAGGTAGATGTCATGTTGCCGATGGTATTTAGTATAGTGATGACATTATCGAGTTCTTGCTGGAGTGCAGCCACTTTCAGCTCTCCTACAAGGTTCCATGAATCCCCAGATAAGATCACCTCACCCACATGACGGAACACAATGCCTGCCTTTGGAATAATCTCTGTTCCACGTAAACCAGCCGGCCAAGCTAAAAAGAAAAGCATTTACAAGCAAAGTTCATTTTTATGTTTTTCGAGTAAATTAAAAGCGATTATTTGTTAAACTAGTTAACTTTTAAAGCATTTAGAATAGAAACTAACTGTAAATGCAGCTAATGTTTTTTAAACATGCTTATTTTTAAGGAATTTTTAGCTGCTCCTCTTTTTGTTTCTACATAAATGTACTAATTCACCATCATCGACGCTACAGCCCTGCGTGAGCTTTGGCCTCCTTCACAATCTGCCCCCATTCTATCTATTCCCTGCTTCTCAGTCCATCTTGCCACCCTCAAACCATCTTCTCTTGGGCCTTCCTCTGCTCCTTGCTGAGTATATCCTTGCAGCCAGCATTCGTTTAGGCAAACTGCTTTCTTCCAAGCGCCGTATATGACCCAACCATTGTAGCCTTCTTGCTAATTATAGCTTTCCTTTTTAGTATTTGGTCAATTTCGAAATTATAAGTAATTCTCCAATTGTCCTGTTCCTTTATAGGCCCATATATTTTCCTTTCAAATTTCTTCTGATCTGTCGTGGTCATTGTCCAAGTTTCAGTTCCCTAAATCACCACGCACTGGTCTGATTAATGTTTTATATATACGCATCTTTGTTGTCTTCGTTATCAGCTTACTTCTCAGTAGCCTTAAGTTTGCAAAATATGCTTTATTCCTTGTCCTAATTTTGTGTATAATAGCGCTGCTTATTTTAGCTTCATTATCTGTTTCCCAGATATTTAAATTGAGATACTCCTTCAAACGTTACTTGTCTTATTTCTAAACGCTTTATCGTCCTCCTTTTTTCTGAAGCTGATATGACCATGTATGTACCTAGTTTTCTGTATGTTCACATCTCCTCCAAATTCTCATAAACTTCCATTAATTTCTCCTTGTATCTTGCTACAATTGTTATGTCATCTGTATAATATACAAGTGCCTGACTTGATTTGCTAACTATCGTACCTCTTTCGTCCAGTTCTTTATTGATATAGTGCAATACTAAAATAAACAGAGTGGTGTATAACCCTCTCCTAGTTTAACTCCTCTGTTAAGTTCAAAGCAATCACTTGTTCTGTTTTCAATCTTTACCTTTGCTTTAGTTCTCCCCATTGTCATCTTTACAAATCTTATCAGTTTTGAAGGGATTTCCGAGTCATTATGAGTCATTATCTCATACAGCGTCTTTCTACTAATACTATCAAAGGCTTGTTGGAAGTCTATAAATAGATATATAGTATATACTCGTAGAATTTTTCAATCATCGGTCTCATAATAAACAATGATCTATTGTACTACTAGAGTGAAAGCCGCTCTGATATTCGCCTATTCTGTTTCACTTATTGTTTTAAGTCTAAAATTTGGTATAGATGATAATACTTTATAGGCTACATTCATCAGTGTAATACCTCTGTAACTTCTACAATCATATTTCTCCCCTTTTTTAAAAACTGGGAAAATTATTCCCAGATTCCAGCTTATTGGCAGTATTTCCTTCTCCTATACTGTTACCATTACTTTTTACTTTATCTACTGGTAAGTAGGGGAAGTATTGTATTCCACCCAAAAATTCGCTGTCTATATTTCACCGGAAATTTATGTTTTGAGACCCCCTGAATCCAAAAAAGCATTTTTAGAAAAAGGTCCGCGTGTGTGTCTGTGTGTCTGTGGACAGCATAACTCAAAAACGAAAAGTCGGTTAAAAACCAAAGTTCGTATTTAAGTTTAATGCCTTTCAAGGATGCGACACGAATATTTTGAAGAAAATAGCCCTACCCTAAACTACCCTTTACATGGAAAAATTTTCGAAAATTTTGATTTTCTTGAAAATGGCTCTAACGATTTTGATTAAAATGTCATATGTTTGAAATATTTTTATGGCAAATGAAATATGTATGTTGAATTTTCTCGCTATAGTTCCTGTAGTCGTATTTGCTCTAGAGGACTTTTGCATAACTGGTAAACCGTTAGAGATAGACCAAATCGTACTATACAAAAAATGTAGATCTTGTTAAAATACACAACTTATGTCTTATTGAATTTTCTTGTAGGGTGAACCATTTCGGAGATATTCCTTGTTATGTGTGTGAGTTTCGGAAAACTTTCATGAAATGGATCATCGTTGTTCATTTTTTATATGGTAAGTGTGCAAAGAGAAGAGAATCTCAAAGCTTCAAAAGATGTGATTATCGCTCAAAGCCTTCTGTATTCTAACGTTTCCCTTGCACCTACAAGGAAATAAGCAATAAGATAATTTGTACAAATGTTTATCTCAACTAAGAAGAAGAAGAAGAAGATATAGGAATAAGAATTTGTACAAATAGTTTGTACAAGAGTAGAGAAAGTCATGTGAGTGCAGCACATCAGATTTTTGTAGTTGTATTACCATCTGCCCCATGTTTAAGTTGTGCAGCTATGCCATCTTCTCTCGGGGCCCTAATTAATCTTCATTCTTTCCATGTTTTCCTTAATTTCGTCTATTGTCAGTGGCTCAATAATGTCTGTCTGGTCTCCGTCCTGTTCTTGTATCCCACACTGGCTATCTTCTTCACTGTCTCCTATATTTTGTATATTTTCTTAAAATATTCTGCTCACTTAAATTTACTTATTAGAATATTTAATATTATGAAAATCCAAATAATGTTACTTTTTATATTTAAGATTTAACAGCACGGTCACAAACATCGAAAGTGAATTATACACACTTTAAAGAAAAGTTAGGTTCTTAACTGCATAACAATGCTGTCATATCACACACTATATCATAAGTTATAAGTTGAACCATTGACTTCTATGAATGTTATAGTACTCGTATAAATGTAATCTTATAACACAATCTTACACTCATTTAACCTTGTTTCGATATTTAAATAATTATATTTTCAAAATATATGACAGTGAAAATTATTTGTACAAAAGGAATTAATAAAATGTACGCGCGCGCGTGCCTGTGCGCGCGCGTGTGTGTATGTGTGTGTTTGTGTACGATACTATAATATAGTTGACTACCGCAGGGCCGGCTCCGAGGGTAGTGCCGTGCTACTACCTTAAAAAAAGGGGGGGGGGGAATATGTATTCTAAATAGTTTGTATATTCCGAATACAGTCATGCTTACTATTCTTCAAGGCAAAATGAAATGTCTTAAAACAACACAGAAGCTGAAGGAAGTGATTACAAGTTCTAAGTGTGCAACATTATTACATTTATATTCCATGGATCCGCGCCACTTCCTATTCACTCTGGACACTAGGACTCAGTGGAGGGGCAAAGGAATAAGCCAAATCCGCTTCAGTACCTGTCACTGCTATCGTTGGGTGCACATGTCAATCTTAAATACATGCCAAGTAATATATACATATAACACTAATATCCTATATTAAGAAGTGAGAAATAAGGCACTTGTCACAACTTTGTAGTGTAAAAGTTAGCGGAATATTGTGTTATATCAAATTCATCATTCGTTTCCCATTGTTCTCACTTAAAATTAAATAAATCATTGTCTTCTAACGTTATCAATATTGCTAGCAGCACAGCGGATGATTAAAAGAGAAGTCTGCTTGTGCAAGAAAAACTAAAAGCTGTTGAGAGCATGTGTACTGTCATGTGATATTTTCTTTAACTAATACAAATGAAAATAACACTTTCTACATTATCCTCAGAAGACAAAGTGAAACGGAAATACAGGGGAAGACCTGTTCCTGATCTCCACATAGAAATATAGAATGAAAAAGTGACGGCTAGTATGTGAATTAAATAGGATATCTAATTTACACGAAACATTAATGTTTCTGTGGATAGGAAGTCAAACAACTTTATTTAGCTTTCCATACCTTTTGGTTGGTGGCGATAACCACGCTCAGAAAAAGCTGTGGTGGATTTAGTTCACACATGTGGAAACATTAAGGTACTTACGCGAGGACCTTAAGTAGATATGTTGCTTGGTAACCTATGTATTTGTAAATTTTACGGTTACTCGATATTTATATCGAAAAAGGTTGGCTAAACTTCCGAGTCCTTCAGATTACTTCTGCGTTGTCATTAAAGGTAGCCCTTAGTGCGAGTCGATATTCAGTGAAAAAGTTACTAGTGGTTACCAGTTATTGTTTACTGGATACCAGTAAACTTTATTTTATTTATAATTTGCAATAAATATATAAATTTAAACAAATTAAACATATAAAATGTATTAGTTATAGGTATAATTATAATAATAGTTATAATAATAAATGAATTATGATAATAATAATAAGAATTTATCTTAAAATACTATTCATAATTTTAATATTAATAATTTAAATAATAAGAATGACGATGATAATAACAATAACCACAACAACAATATTAATGATAATAATAATAATAATAATAATAATAATAATAATAATAATAATAATAATAATAATAATAATAATAATAATAATAATAATAATAATAATAATAATAAATTGTATATAATATTTATAATTAGTAATTTAATTTTATATATTTGTTTATTGTTGTTTAGTAATAGTTATAGTTTTGCAAGAGTGATGTTGGTATGTATAAAATGTTATATTTTGTTTTATTTTGTTGTAGTGAGAAGATAAACTTGTTTTTCAATTTTATCGTTGTTTTATTTATTTTTATCCCATAAATTGGTATGTATGTATTTTTATAAAAAGTCAGGGTGTTTATAAATTTATTTAGAAATGTTATATTATGATTGTGTAGAATGAATTGTTATTGTTTGGTAGTATTTGTATCTTTTTGAGAGTGATTATGTGTGAAATGTTATAATCCAGTTTTTGTTCTTTTTTATTTTAATTTTTTTCCTTAATGTTATATTATAATAATAATAATAATAATAATAATAATAATAATAATAATAATAATAATAATAATAATAATAATAATAATAATAATGATGATGATGATGATGATGATGATGATAATAATAGTTAATAATAATAAATTGTATGTAATATTTATAATTAGTAATTTAATTTTATATATTTGTTTATTGTTGTTTAGTAATAGTTATAGTTTTGCAAGTGATGTTGGTATGTATAAAATGTTATATTTTGTTTTATTTTGTTGTAGTGAGAAGATAAACTTGTTTTTCAATTTTATCGTTATTTTATTTATTTTTATCCCATAAATTGGTATGTATGTATTTTTATAAAAAGTTAGGGTGTTTATAAATTTATTTAGAAATGTTATATTATGATTGTGTAGAATGAATTGTTATTGTTTGGTAGTATTTGTATCTTTTTGAGAGTGATTATGTGTGACATGTTATAATCCAGCTTTGATCTTTTTTATTTAATTTTTTCCTTAATGTTATATAATAATAATAATAATAATAATAATAATAATAATAATAATAATAATAATAATAATAATAATAATAATAATAATAATAATAATAATAATAATAATAATAATAATAATAATAATAGTAGTAATAATAATAGTAATAATAACAATAATAATGACAAGAACAATAACAATAATAACAACAACAATGACAATAATAATAGTAATAATAATAGTAATAATAACAATAATAGTAATAATAATGATGATAATAATAATAATAATAATAATAATAATAATAATAATAATAATAATAATAATAATAATAATAATAATAATAATAATAATAATAATAATAATAATAATAATAATAATAATAATAATAATAATAATAATGACAATAGCAATAACAATAATAACAACAACAATAATAATAATAACAATAACAATAATAATAATAACAATAATAATAACAACAATAACAATAATTTTTAATATTTTTTATTTTTTTCCTTTTAGGTACTTAATAATTTGTTATATATAATATTAATTTGTATTCTTATTTTATAATTTTGTTTCTAAGTACGTTGTATGTATGGATGTGTAGAATAAATAAATGTTACAAATCTGGCATATTAGCCCTTATTTAAGTAATTATGTGCCAGGGATATTATACAGATTATGATTTGATTCTATTTCGAGTAACTAGTGGTAGAGGAATAGGTACTATTGCATCACAATAGCTGAGCATAATTTCAACCATTTCTTTCATACACCACCGGATACTCCCTACCCGATTGTTAAAGGACGTTAATTAATCATCTTTAAAAAATCGGCGAAGTAATGCTGCGAAATGAGATGACAATTGTATCAGGAGATTTAAGTACTACTTCACGGTACAATTTAGCCAAATATATACAGTAATTCGAAAAGTAAATTTAATATGATTACAAATAATTAAACATAAAATACACGCATAATGGTATATAAAGACAAACAAATTGAACCTTTGCTTTCACGTAAAATCAGAGTTTGTGTCCGTAGTTATTGCACTTCCTCCTACATTTGTATTTCCGGTACAATTTGTCTAAATATATAGTGCAAAAACCAAATTTAACATTATTAAAAATAATAAAATATAAAATAGCGCATTATTGTACATAAT
This sequence comes from Tenodera sinensis, assembly GCA_030765045.1. Classification (NCBI taxonomy): domain Eukaryota; kingdom Metazoa; phylum Arthropoda; class Insecta; order Mantodea; family Mantidae; genus Tenodera; species Tenodera sinensis. The sequence goes on along the minus strand of CM060965.1, from coordinate 145,616,534 downwards.
AAACAAATGAAATTTTACTTCCATAAAATCATAGTCGTCTTATAGTTATTGGAGGCATAAAGAATAAAACAAACGTATAAACGTACATAAAGATAAACAAGTTAAATGTCTGCTTCCATGAAGTCACAGTTCTTTTACATAGCTATTGTACACGTTTTCTTCACCATTGCAGGCTTCATGCAACCATTTATTGCAAACGACGCACTAAATCCTTTCTGCCTGTGGTCCATTTTTACTTTCTCTACTGCGTTTAGTAAAGTAGAGGACGTATTGCATTCCACACAAAAATTCAATGTCGATATTTCACCGGAAATATACGTTTTGAGACCCCTGATTCAAAAAAAAAAAAAAACATTTTCAGAAAAAGGTCCGTGTGTGTGTGTGTGTGTGTGTGTGTGTGTGTGTGTGTGTGTGTGTGTGTGTGTGTGTGTGTGTGTGTGTGTCTGCCAGTCTGTGGAAAGCATAACTCAAAAACGAAAAGTCGGTTAAAAACCAAAGTTGGTATTTAAGTATAATGTCTTTCAAGGATGCGACACGAAGGTTTTTAAGAAAATAACCCCACCCTAAACTACCCTTTACACGGAAAATTTTTCTTGAAAATGGCTCTAACGATTTTGATTAAAATGTCATTTGTTTGAGATATTTTTATGACAATGAAATGTACATCTTGAATTTTCTGGCTATAGCCCATGAAGTCCTATTTACTTTGGATGAACTTTTGCATAACTGGTAAACCGTAAGAGGTAGATCAAGTCTTGCTCTACAAATAATGTAGATCTGGCTAAAATACACAACTTATGCCTCAATAAATATTTTTACAGTGAACCATTTTGGAGTTGTGCCTGCTTTTTTGTGTGCTTTGGAGAACATGCTTCTGTCAAATGGAACATCATTACTCATTTTTATGTGCTAACCGTACAAAGAGAACGGAATTTGAAAGCTTTAAAAGATTTGACTATCGCTCAAAGCCTACTGTATTCCTATATTCCCCTTGCACCTACAAGGAAATAAGCAATAAGGTAATTTTCGCAAATGTTTGTCTCAACTAACACGAAGAAGATATAGGAAAGAGAGTTTGTAAGAATGGTTAGTCTGAGTATTTGATGGTAGTGGGTCCAAGATAGACACAGAAGTAATTTCTGCAAAGGACGTTTGTGGCATCGGCTCATTCTGAATCACTGCTCTAGGTCCGCCATTGTCTTTCCCTGGAGGAGGAGCTTCTGCTGACCCGTGTACTTTCTTCCTTCCTATCGGCCTCAACAGCAGCAACCATATCAGAAATGTGAAATATTTCATCTGTATCTTTCTCAGGGTTGCAAGGTTTCAATTAATAAGCTTCGAAACCAAACTGAGCGTTGGATGGTAGTGCAGCTTTCTTCCATGCTTCATTGAGGAAGATCGGGAACTGTGCTCTTGAAACTTCACCTTCAGGATGAGAAAATGTGAAGTTGCACATATCCCTAACAAAAGCTTTTTCATCTATTGAAAACACACCTGTCAAGAGGTTTTAGGTAGTATGTTTTAATGTTTTGTATGGGATGGTATTTTAATCAAAATCGTTAGAGCCTTTTCGAGTAAGTCATGTTCCATGTAAAGGTGGAGCAATTTTCTTCCAAATGCTTCATGGCGCATCCTTGAAAAACATCAAATGTAAATATCAACTCTGGTTTTTAACCGACTTTTCGTTTTAAAGTTATGTTGCCCGCAGACACACTGACAGACACATATACGCACACATGGACGTTTTTCTGAAAATGCTTTTTTTGGATTCAGGGGGGCCTCAAAATATACATTTCCGGTGAAATCTCGACATTTAACTTTTGGGTGGAATACAATACTTCCTCTACTTACTATACGTACTAGGAAACGTAATTACAACTTAATGACAATGAAGAGCTTGAAAAGATCGTGACAATCGTAGGGCACTCAAAATTGTTTCCAGATAGTCTGTGAATAAAATGTCATGTTAATGTTGAACTTAGTCGGTAAATAATAGCATAGTTTGATAAATCGACAGCTTATACTAGACTCTAATACTTAAGTTATATATGTACTATGAATTACTTTACCTGAAATTAACACTCCTATGAGGATACATTTCATCCTGTCGAAAGTATCGAACCACATCTGTAAAGAGTATAAAAAGGTATCCTTCTTAAAATATTAATTTCACTTGCTCACAGTGTCATAAGCTGAAACGATTGAAAGACCAATAGAAACAAAGCATCTCAATAAACTGGATCCACAAGCGTAGCTGCAAATCGCCACTCACTGACTTCATTGCTTGCACATACGGTAGTCCGTAGTTAGACTCCGTTTCTACGATATTCCATTTTTACAACAATGCAGCTCAACTGACACTGCTCGGACAAATGGTACATCTATATATGCTACATCTTTTCAGAATGTGTACTGGTTAGATTGCAACTCCTTCTCTCTCAATGACCAGTTTCGCAAACAAGCAGCGTATAATTTTTAAATAAAATTTAAACAGTGACGAGCCCAACCACACAGTTGCAATCATTTCGCATGCGCTATTTGCGGACCCATGTCTGTTGAGACATTCTTGCTCTATTACTGTGTACTTAGTCTTTGCGCTGTAAATTGTCTTACACTTTTTATAGAAAATAAAAGTTTTCTGTACTCAATCATTTAATTTTGCTCCAATATTTTTCATGTACTCTTTACTCGTATAACATAAATCGTTAGAAAAGAAATTTACAGGCTTAAAATCCATTACAGTATCTACTTTAGACATTTGTCTTTATTTGACAAATTTTCACTCATGAAGCCATTGCTCTATTGCGGCCTTACTAAAAGGAAGGGAAAAGCATGTAACAAATAATATAAGGGGAAGAAGACAGAAATAAATAAGACAAAATAATAAAGTACTATAAACAAACTCCAAAGGAGTAGAAATTTTCAGTCAATAGGTAAACGTAAAGAATGCAAACAAATTCTCAACATAAACACCAAAGTGGGTGTTTACCCAAATTTCTATCTTTGAGCTACCTTCTTCACAACCGAGCAAGACGGCCCTCAATAAGTATAAGTTCCCCATTCGAGAAGTCCCAGGATCGATTTCCATCGGGCCGGGCATTCGGACCTTGGGTTTTTCGTGGTTCTTCCGGTAGGCGACATGGTTCGTCTTCTAAACAAGTGTGTGTGTGTATGTGTGTGTGTGTGTATGTGTGTGTATGTGTGTGTGTGTGTCTGCCATAACTCAAAAACGAAAAGTCGACTAAAAACCAAAGTTGGTACTTAGGTTTAATGTCTTTCAAGGATGCGACACGAAGTTTGTGAAGAAAATTCCTCCACCCTAAACTACCCTTTACATAGAACATTTTTCGAAAAATATGATTTTCTTGAAAATGGCTCTAACGGTTTTGATTAAAATGCCATACGTATGAGATATTTTTATGAAATGTATGTCTTGAATTTTCTGGCAATAGCCCCTGTAGTTGTATTTACTCTGGATGACTTTCGCATAACTGGTAAACCGTTAGAGATAGACCAAATCTTACTGTAAAAAACATGTAGATCTTGCTAAAATACACAATTTAGGTATAAATATATTTTGTTGTAGAGAATCTTTTCGGAGATATGCCTTGTTATTTGTGTGAGTTTTGGTGAACGTATACTTCTGTCAAATAAAACATAGTTATTCATTTTTACTTTCTCTACTGGTAAGTAGGGGAAGTATTGTGTTCCACCCAAACATTCTATGTCGAGATTTCACCAGAAATATATGTTTTGAGGTGCCCTGAATAAAAAAAGCATTCTTTGAAAAAGGTCCGCGCGCGCGCGCGTGTGTGTGTGTGTGTCAGTCTGTGTGTGTCAGTCTGTGGACAGCATAACTCAAAAACGAAAACTCGCTTAGCAAGCAAAGTTGGTATTTAAGTTTAATGTCATTCAAGGATGCGACACGAAGATTTTAAAGAAAATAGTCCCTCCCAAAACTACCCTTTACGTGGACAATTTCTCGAAATTTTGATTTTCCTGAAAATGGCTCTAACGATTTTGATTCAAATGCCACATGCTTGAGATATTTTTATGACAAATGAAATGTATATTTTTAATTTTCTGGCTATAGCCTATGTAGTGCTGTTTAGTCTGGGTGACTTTTGAATAACTCGTAAACCGTAAGAGATAGACAAAATCTTACTATGCAAAAAATGTAGATCTCTTGTGTGTTTTAACGCACAATTTATGTACAAATAATTTTTTTTGTAGAGTGAACCATTTCGGAGATATTCCTTGTTATGTGTGTCAGTTTTGAAAAACTTAAAACTTTGGTGAAATGGAACATCGTTGTTCATTTTTTTATATGTTAAGTGTACAAAGAGAACGGAATCTCAAAGCTTTAAAAGATCTGATTATTGCACAAAGCCTACAGTATTCTAATATTCCTCTTGCACCTACAAGGAAATAAGCAATAAGATATCTTGCACAAATGTTGATCTGAACTAACACAAAGACTTTGTAAGAATGGTTAGTACAAGAGTAGAGAAAGTCATGTGAGTGCAATATATCAGATTTTTTTTTTTATCTTAAACCTGTAAAGAGGACGGGATCTCTAAGCTTTAAAAGATTTGACTATCGCTCAAATATGTATTCTAATATTCCCCTTGCACCTACAAGGAAATAAGCAATAAGATAAT